>QNGE01000952.1:0-161636 GCA_008508345.1 Paragonimus westermani | reverse complement strand
GTCACTTTCCAGAGGTGTCTACCGCAAATCCACGTGGACGGGACAATACCTACACTTTAAGAGTTTCACACCTATTGCTCAAAAACGTGGCCTCGTTAGGACTTTGTTTCACAGAGTTCGACGTATTGCGACGGATGATGAGCTAGAAAGTGAACTGACGTTACTGCACGAGACTCTTATAGAAAATGGTTATCCCCAAAGGTTTATTGAGAAGTACTCCACTCCACAAACAACGCGGGTTACACCCATTACTGTTCCTCGCAAGCCTCAACGACTGACCTCAACTTTTGACTGACCTCGAATTCGTCAACACACCTACCAGGCTGTGGAGAGCGCAGCATTACACACAACGTGCGTAGGGATGTAGTCGACCATGCTATCAGGTGTATCTTGGTTTCTAAATAAAAACTACTTTTCTGTACTCTGTAGCTTCGCATACAGTATCTCACAGTCCAGTCAACCGCAGTCTTTCTTCAGGTTTAAGTTTAAAGCGAAATCCATTTTGGACGCTCAGATGATGTGCCCAAGTTACCCAGGCATTACAGCTTCTTTCTATAGAAATGCCAAAAACTGGCACACTGTATACATTGTCGGCTTGAAAAAAGCTGCAACGGTTCGCGTGCTTCAAAGTGGCAGTCCATCTCTACCCACAGTTATCTCCTTTGGATACTTTCTTCTGAGTGATATTGTTTGGTCCCTGTATCTCACATATTGTTTGGTATCCTATTGTAAAGTTATTATAACCGTCTTAGACGTTTAAGCGGCTACCCTCTAGACGACACTGATATTGATATCCAAGTACTGATTACTCATTTTTATGTACGAATACTCGGTATTCAGAGAACCGGTTGTCCAACGTCTCACTTCAATTACGATCATGTGATCAACGTAGATTGTACTTATTACCCAACGGTGTCACGACTCGGCAGCGGTTCGAAAACGTGAATTCTGTGTCATGCAGTCATCGGATGCGTAATACTGAGACGACTAAAAATTTACACTAGGAGAGCAATTAACTAGTTCTCCAACTTCTTATACGATTTATGAGTAACACATTGATCGGCACTATTTAGCAAGGCCTAGTCTATTCTGTGCCCGAAAAATTGAAACAAAACTTTCTGCTGCACAGAGAAGGCGGTATGCAGATGGACGACTTATCCCTGGTTCATGTGAGGATGCAACAAGTGGATCCGCAGAGATTACCGGGAAACTGTTATTGGAATTATTGGACGATTATAAACCACCCAACATTTACATATTAGGATGTTTACCTAAGCTTTTTAAATGGTTCTTCGTTTGTCGGAGTGGCACTTGTTTTGCGCTACAGCAACACGTCATCGGGGAACACAAATATTTTGAACTATAAGCTAACACATTCGTGGATATTTTCAAATATCCCGGTAGCTGAAGCGTTATATTCCCTGTGTTGATCTACGAACGATGCTTGTTGGGCGACTCCAGATGTATGGAAAATAGGTGTGAGAGATTAAAGTCGACAGAGATGAAGAATGCCGTCATTTATTGTTCCAACACAGGAATAAAACATGCATACACATAGACAAAAGTAATAATACCGGCAGATGTTTGGCGATATCCACATCGTAATATGCTGTCGCAGTGACCGAATTCAAAGTAGGGCTGCACATAATAACTATCACAAGTGCATCGATGAACATATCTCTATCTAAGGAACAGAGACCGTGGCCAGATCTTGAAGATTCTGAGACCAAATAGACACAGATGCCAAAAAACGCTTACGTCTGGTTGTTACGCCTAGGACAAACACGCAAAAATGCAGTAAAACAAAATTCTCAGCATAACGCAAATTACATACATCCAAGTTTGTACTGTTTTGTATATCGAGACAACGTCTGGCACATTACCTGTTGCGCTGCATTGTTTGACACTGGTTGGTCAGTAGGCCAATGTGTTTCACAGTCTCACTTTATACTCCTGCACTGGTTAACTGTGACGCACGTCCAAGCACCTGTAGACGTTGTCACCAGTCTCTAAAACAAAAGTGCAACCCAATGACTTGACGTTCCTTCGATTGACTAGCTCTGATCAGCCTTGTTCTTGCTGTAACATTTGGATTCCAGTGGGCCGCGTGCCCTCCGAAGGGATGCATCCCCGAAGACACCCAGTATACCAGTGGCTTGCGGTTATGTTCTAAGAAAGTGAACATTATAGTCATAGTGCTGGTCAACCCATACACATGCGCTGATCAACAAACGTTTTTGACAGCTGAACCTAATCAGCCATAATCACGGGAATAGGCTATGCTTCATGAGGTATGGAGACCATAGCTCAGAAAGGAATTATATCCGTGTAGTGGCAGGGTGAGCTGAAGTTTAACTATAAGCGAATCTTCTTTCAGCCAGTCGTTAACGTTCAGTGGATTCACGTCTACGAGTTGCTGACCAGGTGTTTATATTACTTTTATGTCCGTAATAGGACACCACACACTTGTCCGCAGACAAATGAGGTTTAAGTTGTCGAGGCTAGCCATCCATGTGTAAAATTGCTTTATACTACTCATCACTCTGTCAGTAGCCATCACCTAGACGCTTTTAATAGTTCATGTCATTTAAACTACAATGTGAGTGACAGTGTGGGTGAATTCACAAACGACACGCACATTTTATGTAAAGCTTTAAGCTTCCTTATTAACCAAATCCAAATTGTTTTAGCCTTTCATCCCATTTGCATACCGCAAGCACATAATGTCCCCGGGAATGTTCAACGGCGTTCGGAAAACAAATGTTTGTTGTCTTGCGGCTGACGACGTTAAATCACTGATTAGGTGACTTTCAGCCACCGACAACTTCCAGTAACCCCAAGAATTTAAGGATGCCTTTCCGTTGCACAAAAATCAATTCCTATGTAATGATACTGCTTGGCAACTAGATGATGACGAAAATCATAGAATATCCTGGCACGAAGTAGTAGATCTTTAATACCTTTCAACCTTCTGTGGATCCTGGATTCCAGATTTTTAAAATCACGCCTTTTTCCTTAAATGTCGTTGTCCATTGCCTTCAAGTGTATAGGTTCAGTATGTTACGGTTTAAGCCGACGCCAATTTTTTGATTGTAGAAGCAGACAATCATGGATCTTTCGTCTTCTTATTCGGTTTTCGCCATGTCAGTAACAAACCCACTTCTTTTCTCCGTTTTGTCTGAAAATTTATCAACGAATATTCTTTAGCTCTGTCCTGTTGGAAAATTATTTTCAGACGGATATAAAGATGATCACCTGAGCTTATTTGTGAGTTTTCAGACAGTTCTGATGCTTCGGGCCTATGACCACTGTATCATAGAAAACTAGGAAAGATTTCACACAGAAACTTGTCCATTTAAAGTATATACTGATGATTGTTTGCGATTGTTCGATAACTTGTTTTGAGCTCGGAACGGGTATGAATGTAACTTAATCAACGAACTTAAACGGAATTGCCCACAACTATTGTTGCTAGCTCTTCCAATTAACAGTTCCCAAAACTAATTACACAAACCCTTTTAGATTGACGCAAAACGTAACATGATACTGTGAAATGACCTAGCTCAGTGGACAAAAGAACATAAATTGAGGAGGACCAAGTATCTATCTATGTTATGAAGATGGAGTCAAGAACCTCACTGGCCTCACAAGGTGAGTCGAATAACAAGGAGCCGATGAGCACTCGTATTTGTTTGATAAACACAAGAAACCGTTCGATTTAAATGAATCAGAACTCTCTATCGCTCATCAGTATTGGAAATGGCTTTTCATCAGTTCGAATGAATTCTGAAAATTCAACCGAACTAATAGTTCCTGTTAGCGAAGTACGTGATTAAAGCTAACAGGAAGGTAACCGTCAGGCATCCCGAATATTAGCCACAAGCGAGTTTGGACGAACGATCTGACGTGATGGGTTTTTGACTTTGAGTAGGAGATCAATAGAATAAAATAGTAAGTCGCGGACAAAGTATACATCATGCCACATCACGTATGTCCTGTAACAGGATCGAAAACGTGCGTACGCGCTTTGAGGCGGGGAGCTGAGATCAGAAACCTGCAGTGATCAGCTTACTATAGTTGTCTAAACGATAGTCGGATATAGTGGGTGTTCTTTCTAGATTCGCTCAAAGTTTTTGAAAAAAGAGTCACTCATTGTTCTTATGTTATATCAGTTATGGTTTTAAGATTTTACTCTTATCAAGTAGAGTATAACGCAGAGTTATCTGCAACAGCTGCAGGTGACAAGCATTCACCCAGTAATTAAAAGAAGACACCAGATGACAGCGTTCTACTGGAGAAGGGAAGCCACATTAGCTAAATAAAAGTGTATGAATAACTGACATTCGTGAGTCCAGGGTGGAATGAAGCACACACTTGACTTACGAAATCGACTAAATCAATGTTGTTTACTTTACAATAGAAAGCTCTGACACAATTATGTGATTCAACGTGCTTTGCTAAGTGTAAGTAATTAGGTAAACACACCACCTATAGTGATGTGATGGATGGCCAAATTGGAAGCGCGACCACCCCAGTATTCGGTGCAACACCTGGATGTGTTGATGAGATGTGTCCAAAACCACAGCGATCGGACTGTGGACAACACGGACGACCGAATGCGTCATCATTCAGCAAAACCGGACCTGAAAGCGAGAAACAGCGAGCAAAAATGTCACGAAAGAAAGCGTCAGCCACACGTACAAAGCGAGGCAGAAATGCGTTTAGCGTTCAAGTGGAAACAACCGCTGCGTTGTGGACTTAAATTCCGGTTCGTAAACGCGAGTGCATGGAATGAGAATGTGCAAGTTGGACAATAAAGATTGTGCTTTATTAAATGACTTTTTGGATAAATTGCTGCCGTTACCAGGAAACGTTTGCAAGAATAGTTTGTCCTCACAATTCAAGTTCAATTTGAATGCTGTGATAAGAGAGGTATTACGTGTTTAATGGTCAAAATTCAACAGAAGCATACGACCGGCTTCGTGATTGTTGAAACACATCGTTTGAATGGCTTATGGATCATGGGCATGTGGAAATGAAAACGCAACCGAACTTACAACATGCATTCTACTGAGCCGAATGATCACAGTTAATTTTCCCGTGAATGTTCAGGCTAGTATTCTTGAAAGCATTCCACATTACTATAGATCAGTTTATTAAGTAGTCCATAAAAACTAACTGCCATTTAGGATTGATCGCTCTGATGGATCGTCTCATTATGTGTGGCTCTTCCTACAAGCTTTTTAAAAAGTATCATTGATATGAATTTGTTAAACGCTTTTTTGATCTTTTTACTTTGATGGGATTTCTATCCTAAACTGAGATTTTCCAAAATGACAGGACAGTCACGAACTCAAATTTTTCCAGTTTTCTTGACCGCTGTTTTTTTTCCAGAACTTTCTTCCAAAGTGATAAACAGCCAGTGCTTGTCATTTACTGCAAGTACAAGCCATTAGTTGAAATGATGTAAACCGCATTCCTTCGACTATCATATCCCCATTAACTTTAACGATGTACAACATACTGGAAAGTGACCCCGGTAACAAAGCCTAACTTGAGTTCCACCTGACAATAAAGTTGTTTACCTTGCAGGTGTGTTCAATGCAAAATAACTTCTCGGATTGTCTCAGTCAATTATGTGAAAGTTCGTTCTAACGTTTTATGATGAAGTTAGTAAATGAACATTTGTTCGGAACATCCTTATCTAAAACTCATTTTCGGCTTATGGGTTTACACATTTATTTGAAAGAAACAAAATATCAATAACAAGTTTGTTCCTGCATCATCGTTGATCTGGCAGCAATATCGATCAACCGAGTCACACAGAAAGGACAGGGCTGTAATGAAAACGGAGAAAAATGAGAAGTGAACCAGTCGTATTCAACGTGTTGATACGTTAGAGCAATACACCGAAGTTACTACTAAAAGTGCAAACAACCAGAGAAAACCAAACGAAAACTAACAGCTGCACGGGAAGATATATATATATATATATATATATATATATATATATATGGAGGAATGTGTTGGGTGGCATCAGGGAGATGACTAAGAGAACTGTACTACCAATTGAGCCTTGTGTTAACGCTATTTGAGTAGAACTTAGAGCAGTTCAACAGCCGGTTTACATTTGTTTCCTAGAGTGGGCAGATATTAACTGAAAGGATGTGCGACCTACACATAAAGCAACAAAATTCCCCCACTGTTTTTTACAACACGGTGATAACAAAAACATTTTTGTCTGATTATTAAAGAGAAACCAACTAAAGGTTGGCCGGAAGTGTACAAAACGTCTTAGGTTAAGTTATATTTTCCTAGCTCTCTATAAGTGAAGTGGAACCAACCTGAAGTTACTAGCTTTCATGGGCGACAGTTTCTCCTCTACCCAGTTACCCTCTAGGTATTCCGTTTTGAACACTGTGATATGTTCAAATCAGATTAAACACAAACGCAGAAAACGGATACAAACAAAGATGAATGAATAGTGTGAAACGAAATCCATCCCGATTGGGCAAGAACTCTGAAAAACAACCAATGGAAAACGAAACACACTCCGAATTGAGGAACTGCTGAGTTACCAGAAGCATTTTGAATTTACAATGTTTGCATTTATAAAAGCAAGCGACCTTGCGACTGCGTTAGAACAAATTTGAGTCCCGTGGAGATTTGTATCTCAGTAACGATTTTAGATATCACAGTTCCGCTAACGGTTTTGGGCTTTTTGGGTCAAGTCCACCGTTACCTCAAAATGTGCACTGTTCAACTTAGATTTTGCAGGTCCACATACATGAATTTAATAGTTCAGTCTACAAGAAATACAGAAAAGAAAATAGAAAGCCGTATGTGGCGTAATGTCTTCCATAAAACATGTGACCACTTGAATGCAAGTTTATAATTTAAATAGATGACCCCATCTACCGGTTTTTAAAAAAACATTCATAATCAATCTAACTAAAACAAGCGTAATTTAATATCCAAAATTAGTTATGGAATACAGCGTAGTCTTTCACATCTGAACCCGATTCTGAAAAATTCACAACGTACTTTTATTTACACAGCCTACCTGTGACGCCTTTCAACATCTGTACGACAAATGTCAGTAAAAAAACGGGCACCTCCATTAGCTTTTATTAAAAGCTTTCTTATCCATAAGAAGAGATTAAAAACACGAGCAGCGCTTTGCATCTAAATTTCAGGTGTTACGATTCAGGCTGGTCTACTTCACAGTGGTGGACACGTACGTCGATGAAAAGTATAGTTCAAATACCTGTAAACATAAAATGATACGTAGTGCTGTCGAACTTTACTCATCAGACAAAACTCAGATCAGGCGCCCCGAAAAGCTTAGCAGAAAGAAACAGGTAAATTTAACAGCCATTTTCGTTAAAATGAACAGACAAAATCCTCAAAAATTTGGAATACTCTAAATGACGGAACATAATCCGTAAAGATGAATGTTTTTAGCTAGTAATCTACTTCCGTAGACAGTGTTCTTATAAAAATGAAGTGATATTTTGCCATGGATTAGCCGTTCATAGATGCTGACTTCCTGCCTATCATACCAAGCAACCGGTGTCTGCTTATGGTATAATCAACCTCTCGTTAACTCCTTTGTTGAGTTCTCAAACTCCTCCGACCATATCTCACTGTTCCTTATCAGGTTTTCATCCCAATCGCTCCAGTCATTAACGAAAGTTTTCAGGTGCTTATATTAGTTCAGTAAGCAAATTATTTATTTCCACGTAGTATGCAGGGCAACTCCATTTCAAGTAGGTATTTCCTTTAAATTTTCGACATGTACATTAGCCTATATCCAAACTAAAGCAATTAGATTTTCAGCGTGCACATCGTGCTTTGCAACCTGCACGGTTGTTTGTGCTCTAAATGATGTTTAAATCGTCTACTCCTGTACCTTACGGCTGTGGGCTTGGTAACTGTAGATCACAAGGTGAACTTAAGAAAACGCTTCAAAGGATTGGATTCGCTTGTGGGAAAGATACTTATTGTTGTCAGCTTTTTACTTCGAACGTTTTATATTTCAATAATAATGGTGTACAGCTGAACTATATTGACAAAATGATCACAGCCTACGGTCTTACGCGATCTTAGGCTAAAGTGGCAAGATAAGGAGTAGATGTTAACGATAATTAGTAACGGGCCTGATTGATGCAAATCGAGGGCCACTCAGTAGTGTTTATAGTTTTCGCGATCCTACGAAACTTTCGGCTGACTTCCCTAGTTGTAACAAACTCAAAGCTTCTGAAAAACAGTGACATTGTGAGTTCATAATTAACCAGATACTGACCCCTAAGTCAGTTCATGCACCCTGTCTACTTAACGGATAATGGTTTATTGCGAACAGTAGAATACAAGTTTGGATGAAAAATCGCCTGACAGTCAGAACAGTTGACAGTTCGGTGCACCAGCATTGCTACCGTTTAGATAGAAACTACTGTCCTGACTTTATGCATTCAACCCTGAAAGACAAAAACAACAATCGATCTGAGGTGGGCCTTGGCGACAGAAATGTCTGGTCATCTGCTTCAAATTTCGCATGATTTGCGTCCACGTGCTTACATTATCCAGCACCATTTGTTGTTGCTATGTGAGCACTTGTAGATTAGGTTAAAAAGATAATTAAAACCTGTTAGAACAATATTGACAAGACTTTGGTGACCGTTCAGCAATTAGAAGATACTAAATGAAAGTTGATTAGAAGTCAGATGTTTCACGATATAGCTGAATATGTGTTTAACAGAGCAGTGAAAATGAGAGAGGTGCGCGTCAGTAACATGCTGATCGATCGGAATTACCCTTGGTTGACCTCGTGAACAACACGCTGCCGTGTCTGAACCGATAAGGTCCTCAAAGAACTGACTGGACACAATCAGGCTAATGTAGGTCATGTCGCCTGTAGAGCTTCACTGCGACTTGTTTGACCTCTGAAAGAATGGTGGTATTAGTAGGTTGGTTTACAGTTGATTGGTGTAGCCTGCAGGTTGTTTATTCAATGATTCAGTCAATGCTGGTGTCTAATTGAAAGCAAACCTTAAACCGTCAGGTTGACTTGTCATTTGCAATAGTACATAACAGTACGACAAAAATGTCGTAAACATCTTAGTAGCAAGTTAGTTTACTGATAGCAGAAATAAAACTGAACAGTCTCAAGTGCAGCTATGGCAATCTTATGGCTATTTATGTGAACCACAGGTCGCATCAAATTGTGCAAAAGTGACTGTGTTCAATGATTTCGAGTGGTGTCCGGTAAGATTAAGGCTAGATCGGTCAGTCACTCTAGCAGTCGAACGTGGCGTTATGAAAGTTGGGTAGCAATATGAGTTCAAATCCCGTCCGTGACAGAGATATGCACTACTGACGAGCTCTACTGAGAGCGAAACTCGGGTCCAATGGTTCTTTTGGAAGCAGGCTGTTTGGAAAGTTTATTTGAATGCGAAAGCTGCGATCAAATGTGGGTGATGTTCAACTTGAAAATATGGGTTTGTTTTGAATCCAGTGTGCCTGTCTCTGGGACAATGATGACTACTTAGTACACGGCAAATTTGCGAATCAGTCAACCAAGGTGTGACAACAGGCGTCGTACTTTTGTCCTACTATCGCAAAATAAAATAAAACATGGGGATCTAAGATTGTTCCCATTTAACTACATCTTGATGGCGATTAACCGATTGTGTCAAACTCACCCACTGCACAGACAAATAGATACGTACAGAAAAATGCCTAATTTTGGTAGGGCATTTCGTGTTTATCGATTCATGTCCATATATACATAACAGACACGAAAGTTGCATCGTGAGTACCGGTATTTGCAGAAAGTTTTGGATGAGGTCACATTCGTCAAAAGGATTTAGAATGAGTTTGAGCAGTCTGCTGCTAAGGCTTATGTGTGCACTACTGCTACATACGTTCACTGGGAGAAACACGAAAGGGAAGAAGCACCAATGGATTGATCTTAACTCGTCGTTTAAAAATATACAGCCCGTCTTTCATTTAGGAAGTTGATAGTCGTTGAATTACGTAACCAAATATTGTATTACTAATGAGTAGTCGGGAATTTGGTTAATTTCAAGTTGAACGTGCCATATTTGGTCACAGTGTTCGCATTCAAAAAGACTTTCCTGCCAGCATAGTTCGGAAAGAAGAACTTACCCTGAGTTTCAGCCATGCTAGTGCACGTCAGTATTGCACATATTTGCCACGGTCGGGAACAGTAATCTGGCTACGCAACTCTATTGATCACTATGCCATCGACATTTCTTGTCGAGAGGATCAGACGCCCTGATCATTACTCACAGGTGAACCTAACTCAGTGTCCAGATGTCATATTTCAGTCGTTCCCAATGTGAGGCCAATGACATGGTGCTCAACAAGGTTGACCCATAAAACGTGGCAGGGGTTCTACTCCGGTCCGTGGCAAGGACCTCGAATAATGACCAAATCTATCAAGGATAAAACTCTGGTCCGATACTTCTTTTTAAAAGGCTGACTAGAAGGCGACGGTTGCAACTAACTTCGAGTGAAGTTCAATGAGTATAAATAAAATATAAAAAATAGCGAAGTGATAAACTTTTCCAAAAACTACATCGAGCGAAACTTGTACCCAAGCTTCCTTATACAACACTTTGTAAGAGCCGTATTAATGCGGAATCGGCTTCAATCGAACGTTCTTCTTGTTACCAAATGAACGCATCACGTTCACACCATATTCAACTACCACAAAATGCGGTTCAGTGACACATTTTGGGGGAATCCACACATTAAGTAAATCATGATTGCGGTGAATACGTGCTGGTAATCATTACCCAGAATCACACGAAAGACGATCAAAGGTGATGGCTAACCCGAACGGCAAGAGGTCTATATCACAATCTTACGTTACCTCAGAAACGGATGTTCGTGAAAAATTCCGTTTGACACAACCATATTTTGAAGTATTTGCTTTGCAGGCAAACTTTCACTCTTCACGACACGTAGATAGTTGGTTAGAGATTAACGCACAATATGTTGACTGATTTCCATTGCTACGTCAGAGTACTTAGAAACAGATCGAGTGACATGTTGCTAGGTGCGCCGACAGACTCAGTTTTCTTGTAAGTATTTTATTACTGCAAACCCCTTAAAGCCTCGAGAGCACTCTGAAAACCACATCCACATGACAGGCAAAATCGAAGTTTATTTTGATCAGAAAATACTATGTTGGTTAAATATTGAAGCTCCTGTCAAAGAAAGAATATTCAGCCAATTCGACACTGAATAGAACCAGACGAGTTTGACAGATTGTCGGATAACAAACAAGTCTAACCAAACTTTGCAGTGAAGAGTGATTACAAACATACGGTTTGAACGACTCAAACAGATAGGGTTCACCTGGGTGAAATTCTCGGGTTATACACGTGAACCTCCAACCAAACATTATAACCCCACCTCTTATCTGCGTACATTTTACCTCCCGATCTTTAAACGGTTGTTCTGACTCAGATTCTAATGTTGCTTCTAATATGTAAGACGTTTTTTTTTACCTCATCATGTTTGATGGTTGTGTGTTGTCCTTTTTGGAACATAACCCACTTTCGTTGTTTTGAACTCCTTAACTGTTTGAGTGTCAATCGTGCACATTTTCCTGAGAGTGTTATTGAGCGTTGCTACTTTTACACTCCACCTAACCTACGTCATTCAACGAACAGGTCGTCTGGAATTTGACAGGTACTCACTGATTACAGAATCGCCCCAATGTAACACGGTCGCTCGCGACATTTATAGACGTCCTGAGAATAGAAATTAAGTGTTTATGAGGTTGTACTGCAGATAAGTTAGCGATTGGTCCTGTCGCTCTATCGTTTCAGTTGTTACAATCTTGACGACGTGAATGGCCATAACACATTTTACCTTGTCCATCGGTGACTACATATAGTTAACCCTACCGTTTCACATAATTGAGTGTTGAAGAAATTTCATTGAAGTCGGTCAGAAACATTCAGTTTACCAACCCGTTCCCGGATGAATGAACCGTCTTATCTGATTAATTTTGTAACATATACCAATCGGGGAAAATTTAGTGTTGCTATTGATAACTAAAATAAGATGTATCTACTAGGAAAGGTTCATTGCTCTCTAGATCTAAGTCCGCAACAGTCCCGGTTGACAAATGGAATGTACCCGAATTCCTTTATGCAACAACTGGAAGAAGCCAAATGAAGCGAGCGTTAATATGGTCCAGTGGAGAGCTTTTAATAACAGAAACTTAGTACAATCAGTAAATGCCAGTGTCGAAATTAGGACTTTTATCTGGATTGGGGAGTTTATTGGATTTTGCCTTCCACATTTCAGTGGCCGTCAAACTAGTTCCTTTCCTAATGCACATCACAGTGAAGTTGCATATTGATGAACAAAGGTTCTGGTATACTTGAAATTCCCGAGGGCTTTTATCCTAACCAGTCAATCTAAAAACCTAGTGTTTTACATAACCAACAACTTAATGCTTAGGACAAAAATGCAATATTCTCTTTCCCTCTGTTCACGATTAACTGAAACTTTATGTGACTGAAATAAAATAATATAACATGTGAATAACAAACACTGATCGATATTGTAACTTCTTCGAAAGAATCGATCGTGACTCTCACTAGCCCCGCCCATTGGCGTGCGCATACCGGATACACTAAAAGAACGACTGCCAAATAAATGTTTGGACGGACTAGTATCGTACCAAACGGGATCGCACTCTACAGATGACACAACCAGCACTGTAATCTGTCACTGGATACCTCCTGTATGTGTTTGTTTAACTCAGATCGTTTTGTGAGTTCTGTGCACTATGTCTAACGATATTTATAAACTGTTTGCTCACACTAGTAAAGGGGCAGATTATTACTAAAGCATTACGAATGAAAGGTCCAATTTGGAATTGCTGCAGATAGTTCATTAGCAATCTAAACGCCCTATTCATAAGTGGCTTTTAAAAACATTAACTAAACAACTATGGGTAGCTCCCAATGGTAACTACATATCAACGTGCTTGGATGATTCCAATCATTTGAATGTTCGTAGCAAATCATTGAGGTCAAAACGACCAACGTACACTCACGAGGACTGGTGATTTATGCTGTTTTAGTGTTAATGGTTGGAATCCGGAACCCGACCAACATGTCAATGGTATGCAAATTTTCACACTGCAGAATTGTTTACATCGGTCTACTTTGCGCCGGTTATTTTAGCAGACACCTACTGGCATATATTTGGAGCTTGCCAATGAGACGCGGCCATCTTTGGGAAACAGTTATTATTTACAGCATACCTTCATTCAACTTCGCAAGCCACAGTGGAATTCATGTGTGCGATGTTTTCAGAACACCGTCGCCGTTTCCAGGAAGAACTCGCTAACGTTAGCAAATTTTTGTATCATCCTCTTTTCTGTGATACGTGCACACCTCCATGGCAGGACACCTCAACGATTCGCCTTTCACTGATCAAACTAGTTTGACGCTAAGCAATGTTTTTGTAGCTCAGCTACTTGTAGAATAAATGGTAGCATATGACCACTTCCATTGGGTTTCGTCCGAACATCAGAACTCATGACAGTGTCTTCCATTCCGTCTTTCAGTCCATAATGGAACTGTGATGGACCGGTTAAAGCAGTATTCTTTCGGTCTATTTCACAAAATCGGGTTTGCTTCTTGAAATGTATTCAGAGGGTCAGCATAGCAACGGTGACCTACAATTGACGAATTTGATAACCCTGTTTTTCCCACCCATCAGTATATTTTAGTACCAAATGCACTCAAGCAAGCGTTTGAGTGCAATTCGATCTGCGCTTGAGTTCTCAACGAGCAGCATCCAAGATCGTCCATAAAAAGCATTCTTGTCCAACTCTGACATAGTTTGGGAGAGCAAATGCCAGTTTATGATTTTGTGGTCCACATTATTAAACTTCAGAGTACTTACTGTCCGTTTCGAGACACATGCAATACGGTTCTTAATTATCAATGCAATCAGTACACGAAACCTTTAGATGAAAGTCAATTTCTTCATGTATTCAGACAACTCTAACTTGGACTAATTGTGATTATTTAGGTTGGAGTCACCTTGAGTTATCAGTGGGCGTTGTCTGTACATTAAAGTGGCGCTTTCAACGGGGGCGGAAAGACGTATTTTTACTTAACCTGCCTAATTCTAACTCAACTTTGGTCAATCTGTTTCCAATGTCATATGATGTATTAATCGCCTCTGCTATTTTGCTCGTGACCTTTCTATCAGTTCTGTATCCATTTGTTGATGTTTACTGCATTTTTCACGTAACTGTAACAGTTTTCAAGAATAGTTCAAAGATTTAATTATTCCTCACACTTTGATTCCTACGAAATGTCAACATCAGAATTTCATCTGATTCAACTACTCCTAATTCGTCGAATGCTAAATGTAATTTTGCATTTTCAACAGTATCCAGGGTTTAATACTGTTTATTCTATTTTTCGAAATATCCGACTTCTACACGAACTCAATCACATTTCCGCTGGATAACCTGTGTAACTTGATTTATTGCTTTCTGCCTTGACACTAACAGTGCTTATTCAATGAATAGTAAGTAATTTAAATGTTTTTGTTTTGCAAGTCCATCTAGCCAATAACACTTTATTTACGGAAAATGTAATTATGTGGTAAACCGAAAATTCACCTTTTATGTGCACACAACGTGACATTGGTTTGGAAGAACTGGACTTACGCGAAAAGTTACAACTTTTTATTATTCACTTGACCAAACCGAAATTACAAAGGATCAATAAATTCGGGAAGATCCACCATTTCACAGATTCTCAAAAAAAACAATTTGAAGGTCAGACTTTGTGTGAACACACAATTGTACAACACTATGAACTTAAACCATTTCACTGGCCTCGTTGTTTTCAGTGTAGATTTCTTGACGCGCACTTTTAAATCCAGGTTGATCTTGCTTTTTTCGAACTCATTAAAGATAGGCAATTAGACGGGAATTCGATTGAGTGAGTTGACCAATCCACAAAAGGAGGAGGCTATATACACAACCTTATGGATGCGAACCCATGTGATATGATATGCATCCGCGGCCTGCTTCTGAACATAAGCTTTCGTGGAACAATGGTTTATTTCATTACAAACGTGTTTAAAAGCTTTCGGAATACAACAAATGGAAGGCTGTTGATTGCGTATATTAGTACTGCGTAAAAACATTAGTTTTGACTATATGGTAAAGGGTATTCTGACCAACCGAATGTGTCCTGTATTCATAGTCCAGCATATGCTCTCTGATCCAAGAAGATATTGTTCCCTCGAGCGATGTTAATGGACTATTTTTCTGTTGTGTTTTGGCGTAACTATTTGAGGCATGACCTTGTAGTGGTTTTGCAATGAAAACTAAACCAAGAAATGAACCTCATCCGAGGCTATCATCATTTCACCCGGTGCTCACTAATATCAGACTAGTGAACTGGTAAACTATCAACAAAACATATACAGCAAAAGAGAATGCATCGAAAGATATGTTTGAGTGAATGCAAGTTTTCTAATCCTTAATCTTTCAGATGGGGTTGTTTTACTACTGCCAGCAAACGGGTGTGTACGCTCTGCGAAAAGTGTGCCTTAAAAAATTAAGGATTACTTAAATACGTCTTGCGGTTTGATTTTCAAGTTTTTACCGTCTGTTAAATAATAGGCGGCCCTCTTCCGTTCCCGGTGAAAATTTTCCGTAATTTTAGTTCGCATGCGATGAGGATCGAGAAAATCTGAGTTAATTGATATCCCAATTAGACGGCCTCTTGACCGATTATCACCCGGCCGTAGACGTAACATTCGAGAGTTGCTTTGTTTCCGGTAGGTCAAATTAAGACTGATGAACAGCAAATTAATGAGTGCGCTGCACATTGATTGAGTCAAGCCATGTTGGTGAACAACGCAACGTACCGACTACTGATGGACAAAATCGTTAACGCACTGAAAGTTCGTAATGCCAAAGACAGTCAAGTATGATTATAAGTTCGGAGAAAGTTGCTCAGAACGCTCATTGTTTAATCATGTTCAGGATATATTGAGTCACATCTGACGAGTCAGGTCGTAATATTATTGTTTTGTATGTTCATAACAATTAAACTCCACAGGTAACACATGAACTTCCTTTAGGCAAACAATGGGTAGAATGTTAAAGCACCTAACACGAATTTATATTCTGTAAAAAATTTTACGAAACTATCCATTGTTATTTAAAAAATCAAAGTTGACGGTTGTTAAGCAGTTAAAAATCAAATTCTGACGTCTCTCGTGAATAAGAAGTAAACCTGCAGTCGAGATTGAATCAAAAATACTATTCGAAAAACAATTTGTAAGTTGAACCTAAGTTATGGGTATTTTGATTCGCATGTTTTAGAAAAGTGCATCCATTGTGAGAAACTATGTGGAATTAAAATTGCAAATGTGAATAGATTAGCGCATTGTATGACGCCAACAGTGCTTGATGCGAGTTCACGCAGACGGCTACACAAGTGCACAAACCAACAACAGTCGGATGAGTAAATATGCAATACAATCCGTTTATTATCATCAAAGGCACAACACAGTTTTCCGTTGTATCGAGCTTATCGGTAAGGGTGGATTTACATTTTTGTGAACAATTGCACACAGAATGCATACACTTTGTACATAAACTATTTTTGAATGCCGGAGAGAGTACAAAACTTTTTAATAATTGAACACTACTTCATCCCGTATTCATATTGTGGTGGATTGTCAGGTCGCAGGTGCAAGTTTTCGAACATTCGGCCAAATACCTCAACGCGGGGGAGGAACGTTCAAAAGTCTGCTGCGATCGAATCAAGTACAACGTGCGCGGCCGGATGAGTCATCGCTCGACTAGATCGGNGGGTGGGGGTGTTGCGGGTTGGAATTATGACCCATTAGCGAGAGAGCGCGCGTTGCATGTGACTGGCGATTCGGACAATAAAGATTGTGCCTTATTGGATGCCTTCTCGCTACAAACTTCTACCCAACTACAGTTTCAGTGTAATCTCAGAACAGTCAATTGATCGAGCTTAAGTGGTCTCCTTGAGTTATTACACCGTTAACCGTACAGAAAAATAGCTCAGAATGGCTCAGTGAAGGAATGATTTTTCAACGGTTAGAAAACAGAGTTGGCATGTATTTTTGCTGAGTGGGCGCAGACTCGTCATGAAATCTATTCTGGTACATAACAATGGCCTGTATTTCCACGCGCGTTTTGGATTTGCGGGCTGGGTGGTAGACTAAAACCGACGTATCCTTGAAGTGAAACTGCAGTCTACAAATGCCACGCACGAACATTAAAATTTGATGCTTGGTACTACAAACCTATCCAGAGAGTAAGCATAAGCGTTGCAAAGTTCTATTTAAGAAAATAGCATACCATTTCTGACGGTTACTCCGAATCGGAATGCTTGTAAACTGTGAGGCAGGACACTGCCGAGTTATCACGCAGATTTAAATTCGTTGGGCGACTAAAAAACAGCAGGCCTAAAGCTGTGTTTATTTTGTGGTGATATTTTCCTACAAGATTTAGACTTATGTTTATGAGAACAAACAAGATATGTGAAAAATCCGGTATTTGTTTGTGTAGCAAAGTGCAGCAAATGTTTATATAGTATTAACACAGCGATTCGTCTCAATAAAACACATCATTTAGAAGGCATGACAATGCCAGTGCCTCTCACTATTGGAAGACGGTGTTTCAACTCGATGCTGTCCGACCGCTGTAAGGATGACGCAATGAGCATCGTAACATTATTTGAGAACTTCTAAAGTAGCCACGTGTTCAAGATTGCCACTAAGGCCTGACGAAGACCGTTCTCGTTATCTCACATTAATTTATATCCTTGAAAAAATCAACCCTTCGATCGACTTTTATCTACAGCTTGTTGAGAATAGTACCTAGTCATCAGGCTACGAGACAGAGAATGATATCTTCAAGCGGCTCAAGGGCATTGCAAACCCGCCGACAGATCGACTTTTGATGTGTAATCAACTTTATTGCCGGGATAACCGTATTGACCAGTACATAATTGACCCTTTAATGGGTACTACTGAAAATTCATATGTGAACGCTTAGCCACAGTGGTTTTGGAGTAACGGCCGGGTTGTTCAGTTGATTCGACAGAAAACAAAATGCTTGGTTGTTCTGTCTGATCGACGATCTCATTAATACGACTTCTAGTTAAGCTGCTATAAACGTTGTAGTACTGAACGAAGTGATAATTTGGTCGTAGTTAATATGAGGTCAACGACAATCTTAAAGCCGGATGTGACGGATAATCGTTTTTAAGGATCCCTAACGGGGAAAAAACTAGAGTCCAGTGTTTGTTGCAGATGGAAACTGACTGAAATGTTCAACGGAATGTGATGGCTGTAATCGGTTATGGGTGTTTTCCAATTTCTAGTAACCAGTGTCCTGTTTGCTCTATGGTGGCTGTATAAGCTGCTGGTGACTAGCATCAGTTGTTACGGCACTATTACGAAAAGAATCATCACGTTTGCACATGTAAATTGCACTCAACCCAGTACGAGTAGAATAAACTATCTCTATCCTTGTATAATGATGTGTAGGATAATCCAGTCAAAGCGCTCACAAGAGGTCATCAGTGTGGACTTACGACACACACAAATGGCTTGGTGTACTCCAGTGATCTCCATCATGGCCAACGAGCTTGATTTTACAAAGCTGGTGTACACCTCGATCCGCATGCTAGGCAGATGTTAATCTCCAAAGACGTCCCGAGCGTTTCTCGACAAGTCCTTCCTCAACTTAATTAATTATTACAGTAGATTTCATGAGGAGTGAAACATTTTCTACCTAACAGGTTGCTTTCTGGAACAGCTTTCGCACAGCAGGAAATAATGTGTTTGACTAACTCGCTGCCAAGCGTATCATATTACCCGACTATATATATAGTACGCTTATGAGTTAAGAAGTTCATTTATTAGCTAGCCCGTACCAAATGGATGTGGGACGATAAACATTATTCTCATGTCATTTATTAATTTGTTCCGGATGCCCGTAAAGAAAATATAGTCGATAAATGAGGGGATAATTCATAGTCATCTAATATTTAGACTGCTTTTGATCGTGACTGGTGTTTATTCCGATTGTGTTGTTAACCTCGTGAGACTCATCCAACTCACTTCACAAAACACTTGTCACTTATTAAATCTCAGGTTTTGGACACTTCTACATCCTGCTAACTGTCTGTCCATTGTGATGGCATTGTAAAGATTGGATATTATCGAACGGTCAAAATAATTTCACCCACGGGCGTTCATCTGACTCATCCTGCCAACTTTAATGGATCATCCGACAATAACAGCCATTTCTGGCAGAGGAATCTGGGTGCAGTGTGCTGATATGGACCGGGTTGGTACATTATATTCCCAACAGGTACAAACCGGTTAGAAATACTGATAGACACTTGGTCAGCAATTACTTTCGGAACATTTTCTCGTGACATGTCGAATTAGGATTTTACGAATGGCATTTCTTATTAAATGTTTTGCATATCTCTCATGTCAACTAACTTGAAATTCATTCTTTCACGGTTTATTCATTCTTCTTTGTGTATGCTTGGTTTCTGTTCGACCTAGTGAACCGTATAAACTGGACGTTAATTCAATAAGTGGTCAGATTAAGGTCCAGTGACCAAATGTCACGGCTGACCTTTCTCACGGACGAGTGCGTTATCTCAATCTGTGGGGCTTCAAGTTAATGATTAGGGTTATGTTTACAACGATTCAACAAAAGAATAAGAGAGAATAAGTCAGATATGAAGAGGTGCACGTTGTGATTGAATATTATGATCTATGTCGCGATAGCTGGGCTATATTTGGGCAACGCCTACTCCACACTGGTAACATAGTACAACTGACACCAGGCAGTCAGTTGGTTAATATTTCTTTGTTAGTTCAAAAATAGATTTCTCCTAATTTTTGGACGGCGCAACCGTTTACCAGAGAGCCTTCTGCAGTTCATTGTATTAGTTGCTAGTGAACAATACGGACGGGTTTTCACTCCACACAATGACCCTACTCAGACAACTATCAGGTTACTAGTGTGTAATGTCTCAGTCTTGATAAGTTAGAAGACTCAGTTACAAAACTGTCGACACTGGCTGGATTTTAATTAGTAACAGAACCAATATGTTCAAACTTGACAAGTACTTTACTAGCCAAGTTAGCAGCTAAGAAATTCAAAATCTCTTGCTGGTTCAAGTCTAGCCGAAAATCGGATGTTCATTAATTGTGTACTTTCTACCCTACGCTACTGTCAAACCAAAGAAACCAACAAATATCTTTCCAGAGTTCGGAGTCACCATGTTTTGTCCTTCAGCTAAAATAGCTACGTACACCGCCAATCTCAGTTGAAACCCCTCTTTTGACAGTTTCATGATTTTTATGTGTTGTAAAATTCTTTTAGATCACCTGTATGAGTACTTATGTTGTCAGTGGGTTGTCTATCCACTGCACTAGAAGTCGTTTCACTGACCATGAAATGTTCCAACGTAGTTCTTGCTTAGGGACTAATGTTCTTTTCCACGCTTATCAGCATATACCAATTCGCACACGTCTGCGCCTACTGTGCAAGAAAACATGCGAGTACAAAGTAAATTCAGGTTTGCATGAAGGGTTTTCACTGCACACCTCGAAACGCGACCTGACATTTCAGACTGGATTTTGGTTCGATAGTGCGCCCCATTGCCCGTGTTCTCAGGCCATACACCACAATCGGAGGCATTTCACATGAAATGTCCAGTCAATTTCTTTCATTCATATCTCTCTCATTCTGTCACCAATTTCTCATTAGCAAATGTGATAGTCAAAGGTAGGCCGCATCTTGTACGATAAAACCCAAGTAACGGCGCCAGGCTTTGGATTACCCATATCGGGCCCATCGCAAGCAACAAACAGCCAACCTCGGTAGCACAGACAGTTCAGGAAAACATCTTAAAAAACTAGCGAGTAGCCCTGCAGGACTTCCTGTTTAAACTACAACGTATCCAAGCAGAACATGTTAAACCAGGTGTTCAACTAAAATGGATCACCTTCAACTAGGGGTTGGGAGATTTTTCCGACATTTAATGCCATTCACGCACAGCAAGCGTATTTCGGCTAACTCATTATGTGTCACAGAAGCTAGCCGAGCTAAATTGTCAAGCTATGAGTATATTGAATGACATATAGTACGCGTGTTTTCACAAAAGATTGAATCAAGCTCATTGTTGCTGTTTGTGATCAAACGAGTGAACAGCAATGGGTCGATTCAAGGGAGCGGAATCCCTGTAGTGCTTGGACAGTCAATTAACAATATACAGAGATCACACTGAACGGAGAGGTTCTGACAAGACTGGGTTGTGAAAAGTAGCTAGTTGTGGCAAACCAAGTATGACATCAGTAGAAAGCAGTTAAATAGTTTAATCTATACCAAACAGATCACTCCCGATAGTTAGATGAAGAAAGTTAACCCCTCGCAAAGTCTTTTGCAACATGGTGCTGTAAACGCTGTTCCCATCTTTGATCCGACAATTTAAAAGGGTGCTGCAAGAATTGTGGGAGGGAAATATAATGACGTCAAGTGTGCGGTCACGGTGGTATAAAACTAAACATGGTGTGTAAAGAGGAACGTGAGAGGATAGTTTTACCAGAAGAAGCATTATATATATATATATAAGTGCATGGAAAATGCATCGTTATATCCACTTATTCTCTCTGTAATGACGGACTGTATTGTTAACCTGTTTTTTCTAAACACGGATATATTACCTTGTAGTTAGCTGTCCAGGATGTAGCGTAGAAATCCAATCAGTTTGAGGTTGGAAACGGGCATTGGATTACGCTTCGGTCGTTAACGGCATCATCTGAGGGGAATAAAAAGGTGACATCAGCGTTTAGATTACACTAAGTTAAAACCAGTAGAACACATCCCGGGGACTGTCTGAATAAGACAGGCCTTCCAACTCTGTTGGTGCACCACAAAGAAAGTTGCGCTTATGCTGTTTGTCAACATGGAAGCAAAGAAGTTGCAAGCCACCCAGCCAATTCTGACGGTCACTCAACAAGAATTGTCATGTGTTATAAGTTCTACTTTCAGAACCTGTCATATACTCATAGCCGGACACTGTTTTAAAATTGATTTCTGCATTGCGATAAACTTTTTTAATGATGTGGTCAAAGGAAATGAATTTAAGAATATGAATTAAGTATGTACAGCAAACTGTTTCATCTGACTAGTATTTTGTGGAATAAGTGCTTGAGTGGAGGCATCAGTAATCGAATTGATCAAATCCGAATATCTGTCAAACTCCATGTGTCCTTCATCACTTTCTTCAAATCAGACTGGGTGAATTACACGCTAGTTTTCTGAACAAAATTACTAGGGTACTGATACCCGTTAAAGACTTGTCAACAAAAACTGATGGCTGACTCTCACCATTAATAGTACTACAGCTGATCTTAGGGGAATTGACAACAACGGTTGGCTAACCTTTAACTGCATCAGTAATTAATAGGCTACTGTAAATTTATTTATTTAAAGCATTACACTGCGGATATGTAAGACACTGGTAAGCCGTCATCCCTTACGGTTTACAACATGAACATTCGTGCTTGTTCTGTTGTTGGTGATACCCCGAGACTGTCCCACAAGTAAAGGTTAGTGTGCCATCCGACATACAACTGGCACAATGAGGCCACCTGACTATCCAAGGGGAAGATGGACTGCTAAATCCCCTTTAGGAAGCCTTCCACACAAACACTGTCTGGAGTCAAGGGGATTGCATACTTTATGTACCACACAGCCACTTTAGGCTAAATGCATCAAGCAGTTCTTCAGCCAGAAAGCATTAGTAAATGATATCGCATGAAGGAACTGAAGGATGGTGTCCAGTTTTATTCAAATCTTCTGTGACTGAGGTTAGGCTTACACTAACTCTAACAGCCAACTTAGAGGTGAAGTTTGTTGGTTATTTCCTACGAAGAGTTCGTCAACTGAATTCACTTAGGAATGCACGAACAACTTTTTACAATTTCTGAACTTATGCTTTATGAGGTAACCACATTGCATACTTTTTCACTGGGCGCAATGTGTTCAAGTTGTACTTCCAGCACGATGTTTTTAATTCCCGGAAACGGTGAATCAAACCATCGATATGAATCCACTGAACACGACAGACTGTCAGGACCATCATTTCAACCAAGACGGAAGAACTGAAAAATGATCATACGGTCGATTCAGCCCATAGGAAATTAGTTTGGTAGCGTGACGAATTCACTGGTTCACAACACACTTAATCTTTCTACACGAATAAGAGACCGAAAATGACCATGTGCAGAATGGCTGACAAAACAAACTGACATAACCATTCTGGAAGTTTCTTTGAAAGCTGACTACGCGAGTTAGCAATCCAGTGTCAACTTGCAAAAAAAATCGCAACACATAAGCGTTACTACATGCAAACCAGGAGATTTGCAGTGGAGAATATGGTTGGGGATTCTATTTTCCACTATCAGAAGCCAACCCTGATATCTATCTCATTCAGAATCAAAAGGTTTACTCAATACGGATGAAAAAATCTCCTACTAAACCTCTTGCTTGACTTGAATAACGCGAATGAAGAAACATCTTACGTAAGTGTGCTACCATGTTTTTAATCGCGCGCCACTTTGTAGAACTGAGGTGACCAGTAGTTTTGGCAGTACTGGAAGAACCACTTTGTGTTACATCAGAACAATGCTGTTCGTTTGAAAAAAGCTTAAATTAAATGTCTGAAAAAAAATTACCGCACTTTTCTGACTAGTTTATATGCACTTTGTAACATTTGTTCTTAACTGCTTGCTAAAGATACATAATGCGAAACTAATTTCAAATTTTGGTACATTGGAATTGTCGGAAATAGTGAAACTCAATGCCAATTGCCCAAATCATCAAAGTCAGCTTGGTCGATCAGTCAATCCAACAACAGCGTCGTCGCGACAAAAGTAAGATGTTTAGTGCCTCGCTCCAAATCTATTAACTCCACCTAATCTTACGTCTAGTGACCGCAGATCGCTGGTCTCAACTGTTCATGTTCGATGAAATATCAATCAATCTATCATTCCATCACGAATGTTGCGTTCATTGTACAACTCTACTCCAGAAAGCTAAGATATTTACAGGTTCCACCCTCTCATTGTTAATTTGGCTAAGATTGTTTGAATTTTTTGAGAAGAGACATAGCCACTTTGCTGGATGACTCCCTGATGAGCACTTACTAGTTCGGTAGGGTTACAATCTGAAAGTGTGCACAGGTGATGGGATCTAAAAAACGACAAATCCTGGCCCTTCTTTCTGGATAGACAATTCAAAGATTCAGTAGTCTATGGAAGCTATCAAAACTCTAAGTGAAAAGCAAAATGGCTTCGGCTTTGTAGTGCTTACGAGCCTAGTTTGAAGGATCAATCACGTTTCTGGTCCCAGTTGCTCTCTTTTAACTGCACCATAAGCCAAAACATACGTACTCCTTAACATTCACGGACAAAACGTCAGAAAGAGACAGAGTGTAGCCACTCGATCACTAATTTTTTCTGCAAGTTTTATCCAAGTTGGCATGGATAATCCATCAGTCAGACATAAAATAACTCCTATCGAAGGTGATCGTAGTCTGTGACTTCTATACAATCGGCATTCAGACGGATCCCAATATGCCTGGCTTTCGGGCAATTGTAAATTCGTGTAGTAACAAGGATGACCAAACGCAACCAGTTTTCATTGAACACTGGTGTGTAACTTGTAGGAAAGGTTCGATAGTGGACGCAAAAGCAACTAATTGTTGAGGAAAAAACCTACTTTTAGTGAACTACAGAGAGACGGTAGTTTGAATATTCGCACTGTTTGGGATCTTCTCCATACGGCCGTACTCCAGGTGAACTTAGTACACGTTCGATATCTTTAACATTGGGCTGACTACCAGATCACTTCCGATTATTACCCTAGTTCTGAGTATGTGGTTTCATTTTAGAAAGCACAGGTTACTCGACTTTTCTTGAAGTCTGGACCTCCACCAAATTCGAAAGTAATTTTAAATAATCGAATGCTGATTGCAGTTTAATGTGTTTATTCCTCATTTGTAGCGAAAAAACTCCGTAGTGTCCAATAAAATTTGTTCATTCTTTGGTAACAGGTAGATGTTCGGACATCAAATCGGCTACATGGGGGATGATCGATGGAAATGGGTCCTGTGGTTATTTGTGTGAAACGGTGACCACCACAGTAAGCCGTTCTTCGTTCTAATCAGCACACATCAACATAGCGACGTAGGCATATGAGAGGATAGCACCATTAAGGCTACAGTTAGGAAATCGAAATTTAGAGGCAGTGTTCAGAATCAGATTGCATTAGCCTGAAATATAAAGTATACTTTATCGCCATATTGTTCTCTCTACAAATGGAATTCATCAAAAGTAAAAGTTTGAAGAAATTATGTCATGTTATTGACACCTACTTACATGAAAGTATTCGCTGTTACTCTTTGTATGGAAAAGATGAAGACCCTCTTAGTCAATAACGTATTTGTGATGCATTCACGCCATCATCACTGAACCCATGCTCTACAGTAATAAGAATCATTTGGAATACACTGGACTCACGATCTCTTTGTAACAGCTAAGGCTGTTTAGCGATTTGTGGGCAGCTCCCTGATCCCAAACGAAATACCATTCCACCATGTTCCTCTAGAATAAATGCCAATGTCCTGATAAACTTTAACTTGAAGCTCTTTTCGTACGATCGAGCAAGGTGTCCGATTTGACGATTAAATCAAACTCAACAAACGAAAACCTGACTATCGTTTTACTCAGATACTGAGTACTTTCGACATTTACAAGATACCATCAGTAACAGAAAACGACCAATATTTTTCATGCCAAACAGGCTGTACATGTGTGCATTTTGCCTCATTTGGGTGTACAAGATCGAGCCTTGCGGAACCACCAGCCGTTGGTAGTAGAAGCGGTGTTATGTGTGACAGAAGGATTATTCAATAAATACTGCAGTGTTACCGGCGATACTCTTCTTCCAGCCTGTACTTGGCACAAGTGTTGAGCAAAAATCACACCATGTTATGTTTGAACTATAAGCAGCCGTTGAAGAAACGGAGGTAGAAATTTCTAGTTATAAAAGCTGATTCTATCTGCACATGTTAGATGAGCGACTTCGTAAAAAGCACTAGTCCAAGAAAAGTAACCCGAATGACTTGATCTCAACTTTTTATGGAAATATACGTATTCTGACCCGTAGTAAGAGAAATCTAAACTGTTTTGTTCCATACTGAAACCGAGTGTTGGATCGATGTCTTGACAGTGCGCCGAAGATGTGCGGCATCCGGTGAGCACCTAGTTTGTGCCTGACGGCTGTTTTCGAAAAGGTACCTTGTATGATAGCTTTGGATTTATTTGTTGGATCTTAAGATTAATTAAAGGACGTTTATATTCCGATTCATAAAATAATCGTGTACGCCTTACAGGGAAACAAACACTTCACTCTTATCTCACGTATTCGAACATTTATCCACTCGTATAACGTTCGTGTGTTACTGTAAAACCAGTGTAATTTACGGACCACGTGGCTTGCGATAAAAAAAACCGTTGTCCCGTAATCAATGTGTTGATCGCCCTGTGTTGAAATAAATACTGTTTCTCTAATATTCATGTGGCTGTATGTGATTTGTGGAAGTTGGGTAACAACGCTGGAATTAGGCCTGTTTAGTAATTCACCGAGACTTGATTTATGCCATCTTCTTTCCCTTTTTAACTGCTGTAAAAGTTTATAACGTTTAGTTTTTCGCGCTTTGAGTGGAAAAACTGAAAAGCACGCCGTCCATTTGGTTGTAACACAATCTGCTTACTTTTTGTCTCTAGAAGCTAGTCCCCATGAAATTATAGTTGATTATGCAATACTATGTATTGTTTGCGAACAAACTTAAAACTGTCTAACCATTCGACTTAAAACCAGTTATAACAGAAACTACCTTAAATAACACAATTCACATAGAACCATCTTAATTATGTTTCGGACAAAAATTTCTGGACTTTTTTATTTTGAGCTCATTTCAACGGCATTAAAGTAGCACTTGGATCTTATCCGGCATATAAAAGCAAGAGTTGGTTGAGTGATAGAACACTTTGCCCGGTGTAGTATCACGTGACTTCAAATCAACTGAACACACGAATCGAGCCAGCGGACCACTGCAGCTGTCAGAAAAGCTTGTAAGAAGTCGGTAAAAACTCAGTTTATTTGGAATCTTATGTAAGCAAAAAATATTCGCCCGACCTCTGCAACTACCTTGACCATTAACTTACTCACTCGAACAATACGTAAGCAGTCAACACCCAGTTGGTGCTTCCAGACAAAAAATGAGGTAGTTTAAATGTTGACCAGCGTCAAATTCCGCATTTGACCGTTTTCAATTTCATTCTCTTGTTTCGTAACTGTCGCAGTTTGATGAAACTTTATTGGAAGTGTACGTTTGTTAGACCACGTGGTCTGAAACACGAGTTAGCTCAGGACAATAGTCTCCACATTAATTACACGAAGTGAAGTAACTTGTGTGATGTGTATGGTTGAGGTTCTCGGGGTAAGCGTAACTGATCATCGAAAACAATCAGCAAAATGTTAATATGTGGCCCTTGAATTGTTTAGTTCGTTCGAAAATACCCACTGAAGTCATGAGAACGACAGAGTGGCGAACAGGACCTGTTTCCTGTTTTTGATCATTAGGCCAATTACAACGCAGTAAATATATTAAAACAGTGACTAGGAGGAGTCAGCAAAATGGTCAATATAGGTTATGGACGGTGCGTTTGTTATCGGTTACACAGTCACTGTTCCAGATCGTGGACTTGATTGATTGTGGGTCAGGGGAGGTTAAGTGTCCGCATGAACTTCTCTTGAGCGCAGAGGTCAGGGTTGCGCAATCGGATGCTGATGGCTTCGGCAACGGTCAACATTCGGAATCTCATCATTTTTATCAATTCTTTGGCACTCGTTAGACAATCTGAAGAACCATCTTTCTCACTGAGAGAATGATTGGAGCCGGCCAAATGAGCAACACTAGCGCTTGAAACCGTTTCAGTCACAACACCGTTCAACCATGTAGAATGATGTTCAGGCACTTGGTCAGACAATCACAATGTAGTACGACCAATATGTGATGCTCGACACGAGCAAACAAATGAGTACACGCAACAACTAGTTGTAGAACATGCAGATTTGTCTTTGAGCTGTGACATGATAACGGGTGTTGAACGGGAAACTGACGCACAACTGAGCGGCGAGGCCGGTTGTTTCGACCGACTTTCTGAGCTTTCTTGAGATACTTTCCGTCACGGGATCCCCCTTGAGAGGAAGAATAATACACGCAAGTTTCTCATTCACATAGGGTGGCTGATGTTTCAAGTCTACTGCCTGCGTCACCTTCTGAATGACACTCACTGGGTAGCCGTTCTGCATGAACACTTCTTGTATGTGGTCTTGATAACAAGTAGATTAGAGTTCACTCGAAGTTTCATAACCACGGTCTTCTTGAAGGGTTTAATGATTTAAAACTGACCAAGCTGACTGCACACAACTTACAGGGCAGCCAACAAACCGTAAGGCTACAAGCGCCAGTTTGATCCACGGGCTGTGAAATTTGACCGCAATGTCATTTTCCCATGTCTTGTTCTGTGCTACCTGTGTGGATCAAATTTTACCCAATGAAACTCGTCCTTTGTTACTGTGGAATTGTAATGTGCATATGAATGTATCGGGCACCTTAAGTTGACGCTGGACTCTTTCGTCCTTACAACGAACTTCGAGAAGTAACCGATTACATCCTCTCAGAAAATCTTAAATGGCACATAAGGTTCGCTGTTAGAGGTTTACATTCAGATTACAAATAGGGGTAGTGTTACGTTTATCTCTTAGCAGAACCCTAAGTGTATGCAGTAAGCATGACCAAATTATGAGCAGGTGATCCTATGGCCCTGTGAAGACACTTGCTTGAAAAATTTACTAGACAAAAATTATATAAAGCCTCGCAGTGGAACTTCTGGTCGGTTTTGAAATCAAGTCTGAACATCACCTGACTGGAGCAGTTATAACCTGGAGTAATTCGCAAGAGCTAGGGCGAGGACCGAAATTCTGAAAACATGTCAGGAAGTTAACGCGGACCATTACCGCTTTCCCAAAGTTCAACGGTGCGCCGTTGTTGAATATCCCGGAAGCCTCTCTCTCCTGAGTGCTCAAAACGTAGAGTCGGGTGAAATATGAAACTTCACGAAGAAGCTCAATTTGGTTGAGCAATTCAGTTGTCATATTCGTAATGATTAGCTCGTGTGCGTACTCAGGAAAGTTTAACCGCCATCTCTACAGACTGTGATCAATCTGTGCGAGGGACGGAGCACAATCTTTGTTTCAATTCAGAAGAGTTCGGGATCGTCTACTATAATTCACTACGATTAGTCATTAGGCATTTCAACCAACTTTACATCTAATTTGGTGAATTGCGCGGTGTGAACTTGCTTTGGACACACGGTCTGTCAATCCGGTTGTGTTTGTTTGGATGAAAGGGTTAGGATTTACGGGTGTACATATTCACGTGTCTAGTGTTGAGGGTATGGGCGGAAGAGTCAGACGTTCAACATTAAAGTTTACAAGTCGGTATTTCAGGAAAACGTCCATCAATGAGATCTGAAAATTATTAATTGCTTCTTGAAAACGTCCCACAACGTGATGACTATCCATTATTTGTTATCCACAGCAGTGTCATATGATGTTTTGGATGAGGTTGACCGGTCACCAATGAATTATTCATCCGGTCTACATCCGTATTTGAGAAAATCACAAGATTAGACTAATATCTTCCTTACCAGAGGTGGTTAACCAAGTAAAAAAGGTCACTTTCCTCCTCTTCATTCACAACTGCATCAGTGATCCATCTGTGTAATATTTTCCGCCCCTCATTGTCGTTTTCCTTTCCAGCGACTCTTATCTTGTCGGCTACTGATAGGAAAATTCTCCTGTGTTTCGACCCATCCTCTAATTGACAGACTGGTCAAGATTTGCGCTCACTTGATCTCAAAGGTGTAAGTTGCACAGATCACATCGGTTGTTAGATACTTAATACAAATGCTATCTCAACAGTTTTTTGGCATTCATGTTTTTGGCAACAAAGGTGCATTATTACAGTGTGCTCACAGTCCTGCACCATCTTCTAGATAAAAACTGGATCAGCCAGGTTGGTTGAATCTAAGATTGCTTAGTAAATAAGTTTCGACCGCGCACAGTTTATGTCTCAGCGCGTAACAACGAGGACTGAAGGCGGACTAAAATCTTGGCTAGTTTACAGTCTTATACACATAAAACTCACTCATCTGTGAATAGGGACTAACAACGCATAACCTTGTTCAAAATCCACACCAAAATCATCACAACAAAACTGTATTACAAGCCGTAATTTTTGAAGCTATTATGAAATCAAGAAACATTTGCTCACAAAACTCTACGAAATACGTATTCCGAATGGGCAGTTTGCTAAGTTAACTTCCCAAATTTATTTTCCGACCATTTATTTAGTCATTCGCAGAACTTTAATGTGAAAAAAGAGTACCGGTTATTGTGCAGTATGAACTATTTTCCCCACTTCATTTTCGCTTACTTTAATCGGGATTCACGTTGATTCAGCTGTCGTAGTCCTTCTAACAGTGTGCCCATATCTGCAGCCAATAATGAATCTCCTTTCGTTGCATACAAATTTTGTCTAGAAACAACGAATAACCAAGCTGGCCGGTAATTACACGGGATAGCAAATTGCTTACAAGGATAATCATTCGACCTGCGGCTCATGAATGAATTCCAGCATCTTGTATCTGCTCTGAGATCAACTTAAATATGGTGCACCAGTCGGACTGACGTTTCTAACTTGACTCAGCTGATACTGGTGAATACAATAATTTGTTCACAATACCTGATGCCCATGTAACTAGTGCATTCTGGCAGGTGAGCATGACCGCTCGTACCTTTTAATACAGCTTGCACCACACATCGGACAAAATCTGGTAGCTTAGGCATCCCTAGGACCTATTCAGTTCATAATATCCTGTTTAGGGTTACCATTCATATTGCTTTTGAGGATACTCCCAATATGCACTGGTGTACTACTCCAACGGTGCACACAAGCTTCTATTACCTTTTACTACATAAATGTACTGGAATTTTTACCAGTCTCCCGGAGTATCCAATAACCAAGGCTTGTTCATTCTGTCTTCTACAGCCTAACTGACCACATACATTTCTCAGTTTGATAGGTTTTTAATTTTCTTTCATCCCTGGCTCTAACGACATTTAAACCCACTTGCCCAACATTTGTGTGCAATGTTAAAACAAAGTGGTCCAAACATCTAAATGTGGAAATTTTTGTTCTACATATTAACCACTCGATTCCAAACATTAATCTGACAAAAGTCATCGCATAACTTTGTTTACGTTACACCTCTTTGAAGTTCAGTATTAAAACGATAAATTTCATTCCTACTCCACGGATATTCTTGTCAGTGCAGTAGCAATGTGACTACGTTGGATAGTCATAAAGACATTCGGAAAATTTAGGTGATGTGTTGTTCTATGCAATTACGGATGCGTTCTCCACACCGGTACCCCTTCAGCGATTAGCCAGAAAAAACGTCACGTCAGGACTTCATGAATAGTCATGAGAGGGTTAGTGAACAAGCGTATAACAGATTTAGTACGCAGTATGATTTGTTCGAACCTCGTTCACGCCACACCTGCTAGATGCTTGAAATCGAGTTCGAAACTGATTTTATATTGTGAATCTGAAGGTTGGCATCAGAAAATTTGTCACAGTAGTACACCATAGCTTATATTTGCTTACAGCGATCAAATAATGTTTGCAAAACCAGATCAATACTGGGCATTTAAATGGAAATGAGAATTACCAGGTGATGTCAGTCAAAATTTAGATAGACCAGAGTTTTCTAAGATGAATGAAAGACGTGAATACATTTGAATTACATTCTCTAAAGACGAACTTAGTTTCCGCACAGTTTCAATTGCGTCCGACCACCTACGCCATTTTAGTGACATCACCAGGTTTCAGAAATGTAGCATAACTGCTCGCAAATGAAACAGCATTCTAGAAGTAGGAAGCCTCATTCAGATTGTTGTTTGTTTACGGAAAGGTGATTCACGTACTGTGTTAATCTGTGATCGCCCCAAACGTAATGAATCAACGGTTTGCCCACTGCATGTGAGTTTGTATAAGAAACTGATTTCTTAACTATGGCTATTAAAACATAAGGCTGTATCCAATGATTACTCAAGATACATTGCAGCGGATAGCATGGTTTCTTGGTGGGCTAGACCACCTGCCTGGGTTTTAAACTTGGCGCCAGTAAAGGCAGCCGAAATTTTGTGATGACCTTAACCTCCAGTTCTGTCAAATTTTCGCAGGTTGTTCAGAAGTATTCACATTCCAATATTCGTTTCCATCTTCTAGGTATCGGGGTTAAATTGTCCAAATGTTAAGAACGCGTATTGGATTGTACAAAAATATAAGTGCAAGAATCTATTATAAACAAATTAACCGAAATTTGCCTTCTAGGATGTTTGTCTGAGTATGGTATTCTTGTCAAACAGCCTTTACATTACAATGGATAAGGTTGATGTTGCCCACCCAGTATATTAGCGCTGTTGCTGTCTAAGGAGCTTGTGAGCACACAAACTGTGGTACATTTAACGCCCAACCTAGTTCACTTGTAACTTGCCTTTCCGTAGATTTGCCAGCTAAGTTTCTTCACATGTTTTTTGAAGTTACCACCGGATTCTTTCTATCGTTCGTACAGACGTGCGCGACACAATATGACAGTTTTCTAGTGGTACACTTAATCAGAAATAACACTAGCTGAAAGTCAAAGACGTAGGCATGGTTACCAAGTAGACTTGAAGATGACTGAATTCAGTGATGTTTTTGACAGGTACTGCTTTTCTTTCTCGGAATTTAAGTTCCACAGTTCATTGTGATTCAAACTGTATCACTGCTTGTTGCTGGTACAACTTTGATTAACCTACAGCAATGTCACTGTCGCAGGAAATCTAAATGTCAGAGATTTTCGCGAACGGGCTTTTAAACGCTGGTGTACTGCCATATTGTTCAACACTGTTGTTGTTCACGTCATGGACAGGGTGCAACAAGGAATGAGGCCCGGTGTGAGAATGTATATAATCGCACCAGTTAACCGGCTCCAACTGGTTTAGTCAGATGGCACAAAAATCTGTCAAACAAAAAACATCTCAAAGATCTGAACCAGATGAGTGGATGTGGGGATGTGTTGATCAGACAAAGTCTCAGGAATTGTGTTTCTGAACAACAGTGAGTATCTTAACTATTAAGCTCTATTGTATGCCAAGCGAATTCGAGAAAACTTGAAACGCAGGATTGGGGAACAGATATCAAAAAGTTTGAAACGTCCCAAACACATCGGCTTGATTTCAAAATGCAAGTTTTGCCGGATCAAAACTAAATGTTTTTGTGTACCTCATCTACATGAGCTTCAAAAATTCACGAAGGTGATGAGTTAAGTAAACTATAGTCGACATATTTGATGCTACTTAGCACGATGTTCACAGTAGCTTGTTCGGGTTTTAGGGTCAAAAGTTTATCCGAGCCCTGGAACCCCGCTGGTTTACTACATGCCTGCCCAACAACACGTACTCCATTCACTGATGTAACAGTGACCAGCTATACAAATCAACCCAGTGTTAGATGGGGTCTAATCCTCCATTTCATTCAACTGTGACTGCGTTAGTCTATCCTCTCCGTTATGTCCTAGTGTGTTATCTGGCCTCTACAACCATAATGACCTGATGAGGAATAGATTTACTGGGAATCGTTCAGCCAGTCACGCGCATTAGGCAAGGCTGATAGGACAGACCACCAGTGAATTGAATGACTGTCCATCATTCGATGACGATTTTTTGGTAAGATGATGTTTTAAAAGCTTCGTCTACCTACATGAACCACCAATTTATCTGGTTCACTCCTTAACATTCATTCGGCCCGCTCATGGTTGAGAACGTCGGTATTGTTCATTGTTATAGGCTGCTTCGTCGGCCGGTGGAACAAAACACACTGTAGATGATTGCTGTTGTTGATACAAAAATTACCGCATTACTCGTTTAAGGCCGACTATTTTCCTACGGTCTACTCTGTTTGCTTAGTGGTGCCACCTATGAGATTGGTTTGCTCCTGTGTTTGACGGTCTGCCTGCATCGCACCACTATCGATGTGGCGCCTAATTATCCCCAATCAATTAAGGTCTAGCAGTGATTACAAGGTCAACCTTTTGCCGAGATTTGATTTTACTCAGGTTTTTTCTAATAAACAAAGAAAAACCAGTTATACTCAAAGCGAGAATATTTTTAGCCGACACGTACACTGATTACGGCTGCTTATAGGTATTAGCAAAAAATCAGGAAACAGTAGAACAAACCAAACCGACCGAATAGGGATATAATCTTTTGGTATAAAATGTACTCGTCTACCGACAGCACTGTGGAGATTCATTGTCGAATTTCAGCGTTGGCGGATATTAAAACACTGCTATGGTGCAAGCCTCAACTAATGAATAAGAGAATTTAGAGGAATCTCTGAAAACTGACATGTTGAATAGAGCTGAGTGTGCTGGCGTTCACCTAACTCATCGTTGGGCATTTTAAAAAGAAACGATAAATTCGTGAGTAAGTTTATTGACGGACATCCAACAACACTGTGTATGGTAGAAAATACTGGCAAAAATCTAGATAACCCCCTCCAAACAGGGATTTGATATTCCGAATGTGTGAGTCGCTAGGAACGGTTACGTTAGACTCGTGTGGACTATTTAGAGGTAGACACGCTCGAATGCTAAGAGCCCGCTGCTTAGAAGTCTAGAGACAACCACAAAGAATTTCTGATGAATTGTGATTTTGGAGTTTTTACTGCAAAAATTAGGTTTGCTCTAAATTGTCGTCAGTGCACTCAGAAAAGTTACCGTTCACGAAGCCTATCTGACTAAGTTTGAGGACGAAGTATTATTAGTCGCTTGTTGACTGTGGAAAAAAAGAACGCGTGTTTCGGTATTTGGCTCACGATAACAGCTTATCATTGAGCTGAACACAATCGTAAAGCAAACTATGAGAAATATTTCGAATAGCTTAATTATTAGCTAGGAGTGAGCTGAAAACACCAAACCACTCGTCTCACGTTTAGAAGAGCCAAACTGTTCAGTCAACAACGTACTCAGTATAACACAAATGACAGAAGTGTTTAGCTTTACGTCCAACCGTGCTGAAAGAAAGCTGGTTGCCCGAGGTTGTTCAGCATTAAACCTCTTGTCTCTGTCACATTATAATTTATAATTCAAATTTTAGTACCACCCGGATTAGACAACAACGGGAATTGACGTTCTGTGGAACGTCTGGCAGATACTCTAGCATAGAGTACGTAGTACAGTATAATGGGGCCAACTGATGAAGCATGGTACCTAGGTGGCACTTACGTCACAACAACAAAGTTTCTTTTAAGTTATCGGTTGATCTAATCAGTTAAAGGTCTCAGAAAGACAGAGAACAACAGCAACCGTTTCGTCCACCTTTATCTCAGTAAGCGAGTACCATGTCGACCGTCAGATGTTAGTGGGGGTCAAGTGAAATACTTACACAATCCATTATCAATCAAGTTATCTTTCTCACCAACGACAAGACAGCTACAGTATGTCTCTTCCATACATTATAAGGTTACACGAGAACTATTCACACACGTTTGGTGTCAAGATTTCAAACGCGACAAGCCAAGCTTGAGATCTTCGGGGTAGGATTCAACAAGCTAATTTTATAACCCTAATTGAGCTTTACATATGGGCCCTTCTCCACAACAACTAGTATAAAATAAATTGAATTATTATCGAACAAAATAACGGGTGGAAATTTTACGCCCTAAGTCTGTTTACCTAGCACAATTCCGAAGTGAACATGGCCAAGCCACTGACTTAATGAACTGAATGTGGTCGGCACTCTTGACAAATCGAAAATCCAAACGCCGAGTATGTCGAAAATAAATCTTCTGGTGAAAAACAGGGCGTCGTTACTGTGCATAGTTGAGTTATCACGTGGCCATTGTGAACGTAGAGAAGGAAGGCAACAAAACATCAGGGCAACTGGTAACAAACTTTATTCAGTGATATTAGCTGAATTCTTATTCACAACTGTACGCAGTCATACGTCATAACACTAGAGGAGCCACTTGTCCCAAGCTGGCTTAAGGCGACGATGAATCGTCCTGAAAGTTTCAACCGGGGGTCATTTTTTCAGCTGGGTTAATCCGGATTGGCTTGACCAAAATGCCGTTCTCACTGCATGAAATACCCCGAGAGAAATCGGCCTCAGTGAAACGTTTTGGGGAGTTGAAAGATTTTTGATGCCAGCGACGCCTGAATGCTCTTTATCTTTCAGTAAAATTAGAGAGTAATGAGGAATAGCGTTAACTGCAGCTGACTTCTAGTCTGGTGAACATCTAACCTTCTATTTGCTTGAAAATAAATGAACTAAACTTGAGAGGAAAACAAAGTAGGTGCTTTTAAGTCTCTAAAAGTTGTTTTCGAACTGAGCAGTTCTCCTGAAAATAAGTGCTGAATCAAATATTTCCCCACGAACAGAGTAATGCAAGTGTAGTTCAAAAGTACCGTCTGTGTGTAAATTATCCACCTCGTCTGGCGAACATGTGACACTGTTCACGCACTCTGTGAGTAGCACGAATTTGTCCGTAGTCCACTACAGCAAAATACCCGCATGCAATCGGTCGGTGATAAAAGCACCCCATGCTTTTAATTCATTATTCCTAGACACAATTAGACACATTTTGCAATTTACCGAAATGTCATTAGTAAAGCCTACCACAAAGAAATAACTGTTCTCATAAAAATTCCCAGCATAGTCATGAAAAATAGTGTAGGGAACAAGCTCGTTTTCAGTTAGTCCTCATCAGGCTTAATATATCACATTTACGTCGCACATTTTGCGGGGAAATCGCAGTGTAACATTGAACTGATTGACCTCATTAGTCACCTGTCCCCTGTTTACTCTCCTAACGATTCTCCCTTTAAAATGTGCCATATAAATGTGATATATTTAGCCTGATGATGAATCACTGTAAACGAGCTTGTTCGCTACAAATTATTTTTGCATAAATAACTGTTCGTTTCTTAGCTCAGGTTGTTCGCTTGTGCGCTAACCTGAGCAGTTCAGCTGCACATGTTTTTTCAACAAGTGAGGTGTTGCCATCAATGCACAGAAGATTAAGCATGTAAGTTTAACAGTAACATTCAAACCTGTACGCCCAAACTTTTACACTGATTCTGTCACTTCTATTAATAGTGAAAGTTTGCAGTCCAATAGCAAGTGCGATGAACAACAGTCACCAAGTGAAGTCAATCACCAGAACTCTTGTGTTGACATTTCAACTGCCCTGGACTAAACTGTGCGTTTTTGCCAACCCAGAAAAACTCCTTCACAGATCCACTGTTTACTTGTTTGCAGATGTGCTGAAAAACCCGTCTGCCATTTTTCCGCTAAATTATAATGCAAATATAGATGGACCTTATTTCTGAACAAACTAAATATCGCATCGGACAGTGTTAACTGGATTAGGCACTCTGATTCCATCGTTGGTAAAAAGATATCTACACATATGTTGCGCATCAAATTGTGAATCATTTTAACATCACTATGAATTCTAGAAAATATCAAGCACCCTGGTGCAACAGCGTATAGAAATGTTGCTGAAATAGATAAACTTGAAACATGCATAATTACTGATGCGTAGTCGGGGATTTGGTTTACTCCCAAGTTAAACATCACCCACATTTAATCACAGCTGTTGCATTCACATAGACTTTCCAGCCAGACTCTTTCGAAAAGAAGCATCAGACTCAAGTTTCACTCTCATTAGAACTCGTCAATAGTGCATACCCTTGACACCGTTCACAAGCAAAATTGGTTGAGCGTTCAGATTTGATACTTCGATCGTGCATAATGTGAGGTCAATGGCGCAGTGGTCAACACGGTTGCCACATCAAAGCGTGGCTGGAGCTCAAATCCAGGCCGTGGCAAGTATATACACTACTGACGAGCTCTAATGAGAGTGTAACTCGAGTCTGGTGCTTCTCTTCGAAAGAGGCTGGCTGAAATGTCTATCTGAAGGCGAACGCTGCGATCAAATATGGGTGATGTTCAACATGAGAACATGCATACTTGTTGTTTTCAGACGTCTTCGGTAAATGGACTATCAATCCACTCCAGTAAAATCAAGATGCTTGTGATGGACGTTCCTGGTGTAGACCTGTTATGACTCCATGGTCATGGTATGTAGATGTGAAAGAAACCGGTTGGGCCCTAGGACAATATTGTCACAACAGGGAAAACCAACAGACTGCAGACATCAAAGGAACCGAATAATTCAGCCGATGCTCTTGAGTTGCAGAAATTCACTACGTCGAAATTTGAGAAGACGGTTGAGCACGCGGCTTCCAGGTCTCTAGCTTCTTTTGTATTCATGTTTTGGACCAGTAACCAAGGTGCCTTCAAAAACTCCTGGCTAGACTTCTAAAGTACAGCGTTCACCGCCAACATGCTGCAGTGTGCAAGTGTATCGTGTACTGAATTATTAGTCGCCATCATGATTTACTGCTATCCACTACTGCAATCAAAGTATGTAGAACATCCAAGATGAAAAATCCACGATCCCAAACGTTGAGAAGCCGGCAGAAATTCTAGAAAACAGCTGGTCACATAAAAAATGACCTAAAAGTTGGCGGTCTATGTCAGTTACGGCTCTTAAACTGCTACCAAAAACGACAGGACATTCAACACAGAGATAAGAGCGGTGCCTCTGAAATGAGTTCACTTAGTGCACTCAGGTTGGACAGCGGCATTTATAGAACCCGGCAGTTGTGTTATCGGTCACGTATCGTCTGTCAAAATGTGATGAAAATCAAAAACAAGATAGTAGCCCGTTAAAAACAGCAACGTCATGAGGTGGGCTTTCATGACAGCCATTGCAAATCGGAGCAACAAAAACATATTTTTTCACAGTTATTTTGGATCACTAGGCGTTTATTTTGTGGTTAGAAACACAATTATTATTGCTGGCAGCCGGTGATAAGCAGTTATGCGATTAGTTTTCTTAGCATGAAATGAAGGACAGCGGCTTACCCGCTCTGTGATTTGGAAGATTTTTCAAAGAGTGGGATCATTGACCGTCTCACAAACAATTGAAATTGCAAAGAAGATCCTAACATTCATCGAAGACAGACAACAGTAGTCATACTCAGAACTGCGAAACATGCCACCACCAACTATCGACCTTAGCCTAGTTGACTTTGTGTTCAGCTGAAGGTTGCGAGCCTTACTGCCAGTCCTTTTACAAGTAGTTTTGCACAGAACGTCTAACTATTTGCAACAAAAGCAGGCACTGTTTTACGATGGGAGAGAACAAGAACAGTCAGAATTGCGGAATTGAAAACCAGTGCGCCTTCAATACGTATCACTCACCACACAACGGTTGATCAAAGATTAGGTGATTGCCAATCAGGGTTGTCGTTCCAACAAAATCAAGATGAATTACACAAAGAAAATGAAAAATCTTATTGATTTGAAAAAGCGCACATCAGCCAACGAACGCGAGGAGAAACAAAAACTGAACAAAATTTCCTAAACCAAGTACGTTTTGGAATAGAATATCATCAGTGATGTCAAGTGTGCATCCACATGGTGGTTAAGCCAACGGCTCACCGCAAGATTTGCAAACAAAGCAAGCTCAGAACGACGGTTTTCAATGGCCAACCACCTATCAGACCTCAAATAAGGGATTGGACCAACGATACGTTACCTTGTGGCCAATCACTAGAATGCAAGCTGAAGACCCGGTGGCTAGAACGAACGTAGCCAAAGCTTACTAGTATCACAAACCAGCCAGTCGGAAGCACAAAACAGGCTCGTTAGGGTGTGAGATTTGGGGTTGTGTGGCTCCTGTATTTGTCTGGCCGTATGTACTCATGTTTATGACGTATCAGTGAAATTATTCTTGTCGGGTGAACTAATTTTCTGAAAGAAATGCGGCCAAAGCTGGTTGTATTGAACGCTTATTTATGTTTACGTAAACGGTAGCCAATAATCGTATGTGCATGTATTACCTACATGGTAACCCAAGTAGTCTATTTGTTATATGGCGAAAGATCGCCTAGAAAGCTGTAAGCCGTCTGTATGTGTAATAACAGAATACGCCATTCCTTGTGAACAATCCAGTCGTTACGAGAATTCTGCCAAATTATCAGCTATTCTACACCACTACTCTCCTCCTATCGATCACCATAGTGTATTTCATTACTACTGATCCCTGATATGCACCCATAACTTCCCAGTATCACGGTTTTTAGGCGGTGTTTGAATCGTCGTAGTAGTGAACGCACAAGTCGGAAAATGTATAAGAAAACAGGTGCACACTGCCGGTGAAACAAGCAACGAATATCATTCTATCTACCATCACTATGCCGATTAGAACTATCACGCAAACCTTAGACGTCAGCACGCGATCATCTGCTAAATGACATCACGATCCTGGTTTACTCAATTATTTTATATTTGTACTGAGGTTCTCAGCTTGGCACTAAGCGAAAATTGCAAGTAAGAATGCTCTGGGTCAAATCCCCTCTCTTGAGTTAATCACCACGCAAACACTGCATACCTCAGAGAGATGGAAAACGTGCTTGAGGAAAGAGTATGAGAGGAATTGCAACTTTTAATGAGTTGATGAAAATGGTGTGCAATATACTGCCAAACGGTGAAAGGGAGTGGGTTACATCTGATTTTGTGTTCAGAAATACCTGGTTACCAGCTTCTTCTTGTGGCAATATTAAGGTATATAACTGAGTCTTAAAAAGCAATTCTCAGTGTGCTTTCTCAAACGTCGCTTTCATCCACCATGCATTCTTTCCACCTTAGATTTTACGTACAAAATAATGTGCAATGAAGTCTCTCCAGTCAAGAAACGTGCTTTCAGGCTTTGTAACGTTTCGGGTTTAATATACATCAGTGTTAACCACTGATGTATTGCTGTCGATGATGATGATGATGATGATGATGATGATGATGATGGGTTTTGTAGGGTAGTCAATTCTATGAAATGAGTCTTCTTATTTATAAATATATAGAAGAATGATCACGATGGATGTTGTGAGTTTGATCAAAAGGGATCTATTTAATCCACTAAACTGACACAACTCTCATGACCACATTTATTGTCCGGTTTCACAGAAATCGTCATGTTAACCGTTAGTTCTCATTAACTCCTAAAAACAGGTCAATAAAGCAATGTACTTGAACATTGCTTTGCCGAACAATATTAGTTTCGGACGTCAAAATTAATAAAGACATAAAGTAAACGATACCCGTACCAGTCCCCTTCTTCTGAACATGTGCACATGTGCATGTTAATTTTCCCGTACTCACCCTGATGTTCACCTTCGCACGTTGTGGAACGGCATGAATGGTCATCTCTTGTGGGCGACATGATCGTAATAATCGTAGTAAACTGTGTGAAGTTGTTCATTTACATCCATAGACCTTCTGTTAATTCTTAGAGTGTGTTAGTAAACTAGAGAGTGCTTTTCGCTTGTCAAAACCAAACAGTCTAACATTCAAATCTGAGTGGGAAATTTTTCGAAGTCTACCTTAACCTCAATTATTTATGAATGTTTATTTGACCTTAAAGGTCAGTTGTGCACCTGAGGCACTAAGTGTACCATACACACATGTTATTACATAGCTGATTTAGTCTAGCCGCTGACTGGTTGTGATTCTGAAAGCCACTTCAACGTTGGCAGATGGTAACAGGCTTCTTTGGTCTGTTTTTGCTTACTGATAACCGAAAAACAATTTGATCATCAGGAAAAATAAACAAAAGCCAAGTAAGTTAAAAATGATGGCAATAAGAAGAATTTACTCGAAACAATTCAGCTTTATTGACAAATTAAATCACAAACGAGGCTTTTCTGGTTCATTATCCCTGTTGTGAATAGTTGCAAAATCGTGCGGAATTGAGTATTTCAGCTGAGTGATTTACATTTAGATGTGTCTTAAATCAGATCATGAATTCACTAGGTCCTTCTTACCAACAGCCCACACATCTGTCATGCATCAGTGGCCATTTTATAACCATTGCATCACACAAGTCACGAACTTTACGGAATAATTTCAGTGAACCTATGTTAACCAAAGGCAAACTTCACAACAGGATCTAGGAACACTCCAACATAACTTGCAGAGGACACTGGAGTTTAATGGATTACTATCGTGCTATAAGCATCAGGCCAACCCAAAAGTATTGTTACGAAGTGGTGTCGAATGTAGCAGTCTGTCGGAATGTAAGCCGAATTCCGAACTGTGTAGACGTGTGCCAGTAAAATAAATTGTTTATATGCTGACGGTTATTTGTTTGATCAACATTGTGCATCACTCATATATCACGATACATTTCACAATCATATGGAGGTTTCTGTCATCCTCTTCCTAATTAATTCGCTAGACCCGAGTTTCACTCGGGTCAGGAATTACCAGTGGTGATAAACACTACTGGTACTGGTTGGGTGGGGTTTTGACTCCAGTTCACGTTCCCATGGGGTAACCGTTTTGATCATTGCACTAGTGATCTTGTAGTAGACAAACTAGAGGTGTCCGGTATAAATTTACAACCACACTGCTCCTCGGACAAGACTGGGGTTTTCTGGTCACCTTAAAAAGAGATACTGCAAGTGCCCTGTTAAGTCCGGCTATTAATCATCAGTCCTGTCGAACACTAAGCATTTTTGTAAGCTGGACATCATTCATTTCGGTTTGAATGGAAGCCTAAATAGGATAATTCTGTTGTGACAAGTATGAACACCGCTGAAGATTTTTAAAAAGTTAGAAAATTTAGTCCAGTGATTTCTTCGAGGGGGTAGGACGAGCAACTTAACGTGTTTGTGAAAACTGTCATCCGGAGTGAACTGGGTTTATCTGGTGCAATGGTTGCCAGATGTTTAACATATGGAATGAGAACGCCAGTCATGGGGGACAGCTTCAGGTAGCTAGGCAACTATTCGGCTTTCTTCTGACAACTGATAAATTCATCTGTCAGTCAAAGAAAGGCTTGCTTTCGTAGGTCGCTGACTCACTAAGCTGGTTTGGCCTTCTTTCTTAACCTGAGGTATATAAAATTTTTAACCTTGCCTTATGGTAAACCGGTCTGGTTAAATATCACCAGGTCTAGCTCAAACACGACTGCAGTACATCGACACAACAACGGCCCAGTTGCAGTTAAAATGTTGACATCAGTAAGCAAACTGCTGATTGTTGTGCTCAATATAATGGAAGTTTTCTACATGACAGGTAACTTAACAAGATGCACAACTACTCGCATTTTGTACAACGAATTGTGCGAGTGAATCGTCTGTTGGTTCCTTTCGGTTTGGTGTGACCAGGCGACCATTAGTAGTACTCGCAAACGACTAATTACAACCGAACAGAGGTTATTCGTTCTCAAAGCTATCACTGACTGAAAAGTGTTCGGTTAAGTCCGGTTAAGTAAGTGAAGTCGAAAATATGGTGTGATGCAGCGGAGAATTACTTCGCCGAGAGGGGAAACTGACACTGTACCACTATCTCACAACGAGTAGAAAACTATCACCCATTTAATCTAACGAGAATGGTTGATGAACTGACGCGTGTGAATGGACGTGTACGTGAACAGCAGCTCTACGGCCGGATTACATTTTTTGGAAAGACTGAAGAAAGTGAATATCTCCCGCACTGTAGTCAACTGGCTCGTGATTGACTTGGATGTCTGATTTTTCCAGAGGACTATCTCTGGATAATGGTTTTCACAGTGTAGAGCGGACAGATTTTCATTTCGCACTCAATGTAGTCGTTTCAGCAAAACTTTCTCGCTTTTTCACTGATGCAACCCTTAAGTTCCATTTTGTGTTTTAACTGAACAACACTGCTAAAAGCCGACGTACAGAACAAAAGTTTGTTTTGTTTTAGTAAATGAAAACCACACATTTATCCCAGCGTTCAAACCTTCGGGCTTTTTACCATACGATGTTCCATGTTATTCTTTGAAGTCAGGGTGCAGTCGGTCAATTTGTTATGCTCTCACACGCACCCTTGACATGTTTGGTCAAGGCTCACTATTTAATTACAGTCTTATGGCCCCTTGAAGGAGCGCTGGCCATTTCCATTGACCCATTGAGGGCTTGGGAAGCAAAGGTGTTTGTGAAACAAGCGCAGGTGAGAACTGTTGGCTCACGCTAGCGCGCTGCAAGTACACACCGTCGTAGAGCTGACACTTCAGTAATACAATGGCGTCAGTTCTCAGACGTATCAATTCGAACAACTAGCTCGTGACGAAAAAATGACGTCTGTAAGCAGCAGCTGGAAACCCAAGTCATATTTCACACATCGCGGGCAAATTATGGATTGCTGCCAATTTTACCAGTGAGTATTTCTATAGTCAGTTGACGTACTTGAACTTTTATTCGTTGTTTACCAGGAAACGTTGAGTTTGATGGAAATTCCATGGTATAGCTGACACGTAACAACAGTGTATAAGTACTTTGGTAGGGGCTTTAACCTGATTAAACACAATATCACTTCAGACTGTGTAAAAACCTCCCTCAATTCTACATGGAACTATCATTCACATGCTTTCTTCGCGTGGTAGAGTTTTTTACTGGAAGGAAGATAGTCAACAGTTATAAACTAACTTTCAGATTACATTTTAAAACCCTTTTCCGTCAATTTCACCGTGCATGGAAAATCGTATTCCGAAATGTGAAAGTCAGCCGTTATTGCAGGCATACTTCCAACACTGAGTACGCTTGGAGTGCACAACTGTCAGCGCCCATCAGAACAGCATCCTATTACTAACTTCTCATCTTTAATGTTTGGGTTTGTTGATAAAAGGTTACGGGTAAACTAACTAGCGGAAAGCCTGTTCTTATAATGTTGATCGACTAGTGGTATGGTAAACACGTCACCAATGAATAGTCCGTTGACAGTGGAAACACCGTCGTCTCTGACGAACGAATGGGATAACAGATAAAGGACAGTGAAAACAGAAGCACTTTTATCTGCCGTGCTTGCTGGGAAACTAACATGCGGTTCTATGTTTGTGTGTCAAGGCTAAGGGTTCTTATATCCGTGAGTAGTTTGGGAGGAGACCTTTTTTCGGCAGTTTCGCCCGTTTGGCAGACTGCAAAGCAGCGCCGTTTGAGTGAATCGTGAATAAGCACAGTGTTATTAGTTTGGCACCAAGAGTCCACCATCATGCATTTTACAAGTAAGAAGAGTTTCCTAGTAGTTTTTTAAGGTGATGTTACAAAACTATATTTTCAGTTGCACGTCTCAAATCAACCATGTGCACAAAGTCCTGTTTCACTTGTCAAAGGCTGACTTATTATAGTTTTGACACTTTTAAAATATGAAACCCTTTTTCTATGATGTCATGAAAAGTGACCCTATCTGGTCGTTTCATTCAGTGAGAATGTGAGGTCTTTTTGGTGTTAAATGAAATTACGTTGAACTTTTCGAACTTTCACTCGTACTGCTTGAAAAGGAATGCGATTGAACGAATTGGTCGATACGAGGTTAACCACTGATAAGGAGAAGGCTGTGGCTTATCACGGCAGGCAACTCAAGCAAAGTGACTTAAACACAACGACCAAATCGGATGACACTCTTTTGTAGTACCGGATATTGTTATAGTGAAAGCCAAAGTAAAACAAGACGTTTAAGTATGTAACGGGTTGAAACAAAGTAACTACGAACTGGGCTCAATCAACCAGAAGAAGGGCCAAAACTTTGAGGGCGGTAATGGTTATTTATTTTACGGATGCAACTTGTCAGTAACTCGACAAACTGAGAATTGCATTGTGCTACAAATTAAGCTTTTTCTTTGTTCCATAAGTTTTACGCCACCGAGAAGGTTCGACCGGATGAATCACAGGCGGTCCTCATGCTTCTTGTGGGCAATATTTACTGAGAAGCCCACTGATGAGTTAGATGACCTTGTACACTCGGAGAAAGTTTCGACCAGCCTGCATGCACCTGTAGGTATACTACCACTTTAGGCAGGGCAGTGTGGAATACGACAAGGTATATTATTGAAAAATGTGTCTCATTCCTCTTCCCTCCGCCGTGCACATGTCCACCACGTTTGTGGAGCTGTCATTGTGAGTCATCAGGCTAAATTAACCACTGCCAGTGAGGAACTGGTCACGAGCAACACCTCAAAGTCCACCTCACCTACCGTGTGTTACAACTCACAAATATCAACAAGATCATGCACGGGTAACTTCCACATGGTTCTTTTTCATGGATCAGCAATAAATTACATATTTGTCTCTGAGACGAACAACGTGGGGACTGACTGAATTTGCTTGATATGAAGAAGTGTCGCTTTAAGGATAACCTATGATAAGCTAGAAATATCACACATGCCTCAGCTGGTACTCGACTAACTGGGGGAATTGACACAATCTGACGTTCAAAATATCTTTACTTCTAATTGAAGCGAACAACAGTGATTGGTCATTCTACTCCTCTTTACGGGTTAGCCTCTACTCAAGAACATCTGAAAAACAAGACCCCAAAGTAGTCAGCTTTGTCGTTTGAGAATGCTCTTTACCAAAACCTCAATTTATTTGTTCTCCGCTTCGCTTGTTATCTTCGATTTCCTCGATATTCTTAAGAAACAATGTTTCTATTTTTGTCCATTGATGGAGGTTTTAAAAGGAATGGAACCTAGCACGGCCAATGTAGCTGTTGCTCCTGCCTTTAACCTATCTGGAAACAAGTTCGATAATTCATACTGTTCGGGGTTACTCGTAGTTTGTCTTTCATGAACACACTAAACGGCTCGGTGGAATATTTCGCACCAAACAGAGCATCTGGTGATTACTGAAAGAGGACAGTTATTTAGGGATTGTCTCATCCAGTGCGTATGAAAACTTACATCACATTATCATATAATGATTTTGTAACACATTTGTCTCGAATTGGAACCATCATCGGTTAAATCCAATAGTCAATTTAGGTTCTGATTTTGGATGAAGTTTGAATTCCTTGGGCCAAAGCTTTGCTGCTTTATTCTGGGAGGGTAAATATGAGGTTCATTTTGACAAAACAGTCACGCAGGTATGCTGCCCAACTAACCAAACAAACAAGTTTTCAATGTTCAAACAAATTTCTATAATTTAGTTTCTTCAATCTGTTATTTTGCAAGTCATTCAGTAACTTTCATTTGCCTGTATTGTGTACACAGAGTTTATGGTCGTATTATTTCTAAGAGAAGTCGCGTGAGCATCGCATCTATGGTATTGTTTGTCAGTAAAATGGTATTCCTTAACTTCTTCGAGTTCAGTTGATGAAGTATCTCTGGTGACCAAATATCTGATGGCAGCAATTCCATTTGACAAATCTGTGCTGTTGCACTTTAAGACTTTTCATTGGAAACCGTCAGAATGCGTCCAAGTTAGCTCAATATGGTAGTAAACTCTTTAGCATTCGGAATTCGGATTTCTAAAAGCCAACCGCTGTTAGCATGAACATTTTGCTTCCTGTAAATTCTTTATATTTCCCTTCCTTCTTCTTGAAGCGGCGCTCACCCCCCGTGGCTAGTAGAATAATTTTTTAGACAGCTGTACACAACAATTCAAGTGATGGAAATTATTCCCGTTTGGATAAATGGCATTTCATTTGTTCTAAAGTTTTTATTTCCTTCTTCGTGCTTCATTAAATCCACACTCAGCTATTTCTCATAAAGTTAGAGAGTACACGGCGCTGTGACTGACCCCATTACAAACTGTCCACCCACTTGTGAACCACCTAAACCAGCCGACTAAAATCATCTTTCTGTTTCAAGCGTATCGGTTTCGTAGGTTTTCGTCAAGTAGCCGGTTAACTTTGTTCATCTAAGTCCATAATAAATGTTATATGTGACAACTCAGTGTAGCTTGGCTGTTATGTTCTTTTGCCCCAAAGTGCAAGCGAAAACTTGATCAGCAGAGTTGTGTTTTCTAATAAGCATACAACACATAACACCTGACATAGCCAGCAACCTAGCTTTTTCAAGAACGGTAGCGTTGACAAAAACTCCCACACTATTCCTTTTAACCCCTGCCCACCGTTTGACTATGAACAACAGCATAACACCCAATAACAATACGCAACTCAACGTCACCCAACGCACCATTCGTGTGCGATCTTGAGTGCGGATTAAGTCTCGTTCACTCCAGTTCGTGCTAAGTGTAGCATTAGTCATTGAATCAATCTGACACTAATCACCAACGGTAATTTGATCTTCATTCTATGGTTACAACTTACTGCTTGGCATGATTCTATCTAGGCAAAACAGAGTGAAGACATACGAAGCGAGATGTTAACATTTCGATTAATTCTTATCAATCATCAACGTAGAACCAGCAAATTTTCATACAGCCTGCACACACAACTAAATGTTCTCCCTGTTCTGACTAAACGAATAAAGGTAGCTCAGTGTTCCCACTTTTTTCGGGTAAACTCTTTGCATGCACTGAGTCAGTTATGTTCATTTCGTGGGAAGCAATGGTTGAGCGCACATGTGAAATTTTATGAAACTTTATGGTACCAGGCAAATTTCCCGTGCATTACTCCAGGTCGCTTTGTAAAGAATAAATCCCGGCTAACAGCACGAATCGTGTCAGAATTACTAGTTCTCACATTCAGATGTCTAAAGAAAGATTGAACAGGTTTACAGCGACCTAGCCAAGGTTTTCCAGTTTGCTTATTAACCTGTCTTTTATTTGTCGAATTGAAGTTGAAAACCTTGTCAAAACCACAAAAACACTTCAAGGTTCAAAAACACTCGTGAGCACACGCTAGCGTTCGCCATTAAAAATTCGAAACACACTCATACTTTATTGTCCAATCAGCTTACAAAATCTCAACTGGACGTACTTTCATTGGATCCAAATTTCAAGTTGCCACTAAAATATGCGAACCGCCTACAAACTGAGGGTCAATTTGAAAACCTAAAAGAGAGAGTAAAAGATCTTGGTCTCGCCTCATCGAAAAACGCGGACTGACCTCGTACGAAGTTGGTTGATATCGTGCACAAATTTTTATTGGACTCAACAGGCTAAACTTGTTGTCGGCCTGCTGATCACTATAGGGTAATCAAGAAGCTCGAAAACTGACTGATCCAGTGTTCCTTAAGCCAATCAAGGGAGGAAGAGGACAGTGTAACCGAGATGAACGACATACTTTCTTATGTATGGAAACATCTATTGGATGCCAGTCTTGGCAACAACTTGTCGATCAGAAAAAAATCAAGGGTGACCACCTGGCCAACAACATTCATCACAATATTTACGAATGTAGCACGCTCCTTTCGGTAGTTGCGTCCATTACAACCGATGCCGAAACTTAGGTGACCAAAGAAGCCTCATCTTACCCTTGCTTTCGTTACATTTATCATGTCTGAGTTCACTGCCAGAGTGGTAAAACGTTTTAACTAGGTGGCGTCGTTTTGACGAGGATGGCTACGGTCAGCACGCTTGATACCAGTGATGATCCGCTGGCATGCCGCATCGGCGGTTCATTTAAGTTATCCGAAACGTGGCTCACATGACTGAGCAGTGTACTTGAATACCGTGGTCAACTGGCTGATCTCAACTGTATCATTCTCATACGTGTCCACCAACTAGGAACATGATAATTGAGAGCTGATGCCTCTCAAAATCGCTACAGTTCATCTCATTAAGGAACTTAAACGGGTGCACGGCATAATCGTTTCTTTATGTATCACAGAGTCACCGGCATAGAACCCAGTGTACAACAATGTTCATTTCAATGCATAATTTACTTGGTAGCTGAAACGTTCACATCCTCCTATTCAGAATGGCTGTTTACTTAACAGATTCCAACTCGGATGAATTTCAAGTGTGATCGTAGCAAAGTTCCAATAATCAGAACCAACCACTTTGAATTTGTCCATTCTTAGCTAAAATTTAATAGGAAATACAGTGCATTTATTTTGCATCTCAACCGACTTCCCGAGTGAACCCACTTTACCTATGTGCTCCCCAATTCTGTTCCTCGGAACAGACTGGACTGTGAGTGTTTCGTTTTCACCCACCTTCGAAAACATTCCGCGTATTTTGATACTTTACGCACTACTCACTATTGAACAGAAAGTTAAGTAACAATTCCAAATCTTCCTGAGGATCCTCGAGATATCCTCAGATTCATCGCCTGGATCATCTATGCCGGAATATTCTCATGGAATTCTGGAAGAACTACTTGAATATGATTTTTTTTTCAGCTTGTCTGACTGCCTCGAGATTAGATACAATAACTGCCCTGTCAACTTCAACCGATAACTACTCGATAGGGACTTCTTTCCAGGTTGAAATAATGGAAGTCTAAAAACCTTTTGAGTGATATTTTCCCTATTGGTAGATAGTGGGTGGATTATGGTTAAGATTGTTTAAATATAACTCATAAGGGATAGCAGCTTTTGCATTCCTACAGAATCTGTAAACAGCCTCTTTGTGAGGGATGGACTACATTCTAATATCATTTTTGTCTGAGCTTACCCAAACCAGGATTTGAAATTCTACCACGCCCTCAGGAGGTGCCATTGATTTCTCAACAGGCCTGACTAAACTACTCCCAGGTGAACACAAACATATTTGGTCGTGAGTAAGATTCTGACTGCATTGTGTGTGACCAGATCAGGAAGTTGCTGCCTGTGCTAAACCACGTGAAATCCTTCATTACAGCTCATGTAGAAGAGCCAGCCCCACAGACAATTTTCGAAAGACTCGTGATTCGTAAGGTATTATTCCCCCATGAGTTCTTTTCGCGCGTGCCCAGTCTACTACAATCCTTGGCCGATTTTGCCCCCCTACATCGCATTTCTGTTCAGCATAATAAGCACTCTACACCCCAAAAGGTTGAACCGACGGGAGATTTAGATATTACTCATGTGACTGGTGATAAGTGATAATTTTGGAAGTGATATCCTCTCAATTAATCTTAATCACTTCAGCTATGTTCAGCCTTTCTTCTGATTAATTAACCTTCTGACGTTGTGAATGATTTTCCGAAATGTGTTCGGTAACGGACAGAAAATATTTACTTCGGCTCGCCCTTTTTTACAGCCTCCCTTGACCCAATCACGGCTATTCAGGATTCGCAAGGATTGTTGATTCTTTCCACAGCCCGTGGCTTTCCACCCTCAGCATAACTACTGTTTGTTAATAAATTTCGAATGTGTCACACTTTGGATGAATGCTGATGGATTTGTGATTCTGAATAGAGATTAGCCAAATAGGCTTGACCATTGTTGCTAATCGCACTGTAGCAGCGTTAGTTGTATTGCACCCGTCTTACCGCACTGCTACAACAAATGCTCGGATCTGTTTAATTAGTTTGTGTTCATGCTACACCCAATGTATGGAAATGTGCACTCATTTATCACTATCCAGTGGTGCTATTGGGTTTTCCTCACTCTTCCACAGGACTACCAAAAGTCTGACCGGAGCGATTCCGTTTTTCTGTAATATTAAAACATTAAACAACCAACCAGTAACCAACTACCCATAATTCAGTTGATATGTGTGGATTTTTGTTTACATTTTGTGAACGCGGTGCTGGATCTGTAAGCTTAACCGTCCTCCGTAAATTCGCATATCTTACAATGAACTGGCACGAATGAATTCTTTTGACGGTGACCGATAAGTGACTTGGCGGTAGCATTATTTTGATTTCTGACAGCCGTCAACAGAGTGTTGTCTACATCAGATACGGAAGCCAGCGGGTAGTAGCAAACGGGTGTTGCTGTAAACACCGCCAACTGTGTTAAAAATAACATTCGAATTATTCACTTGCCTCTGACCACTGTCTCGTCTCAGGTCATTCAGGCAGACAAACGTGAAAGAATTGCCCTACTGCCGGATGATCGAGCTGGCCTGAGCGTGAAAACTTGCAGTCTTCCGGGACCGAGGAGAATAAGAGAGAAAGAACATGCAAAATGCTTAGGAGTATTGAGAAATGAATGGATATAGCAAACTAAAGACAGAGTAAACGAACAACTGCAGAGCAGTAGAGTAACAACCGGAAAGGTGACTGTAATGTTTGAACAGAATCGTTTGCGCTTCGAGGGTATCCATTCTAAGAAGACCAGAGAAGAAAACCAAGGAATCCGCGACAGATATAGATTCCCACTTTAATGTGAAGGCAAGTTTCGTGGTCCGGTTTCCGGTGTATGTGCTATCCAGAAAAATTTCCGTGACACTCAGTATCAAGGTCATTTTGCCGACCTAGGGTCTGAAGTAAGATTTTCATACGCTGTGGTCTTGAGGCCTGATCGAAGGGCATGTTTAGAGTCATTCTGTCATAAGTGTAGTGTGTCCGTTTTAGTCACCACGTCATCGAAAACTGTTGCTGCAAAATTATTCGGCCGCTTTCAACGAGGACAACACAGTGGTGCACACATCGTACACAGTCAAAGTATGGCCACTTTCAGTGGTCCCAAAACTTTGAAATGGCCAAGCTGAAGTCAGGACTTCAACACATAATACTGTCAGTTTATTGATGAGCATTAGTGGAATTTAGTTCATTGCAAGGTGAACGTCGCACACAAATGATCATGGCTGTCACGTGCCCATATACGTTACAGTCAGCTACTTTCGAGAAGAACTATATTTGAGTATGGCCATTGGTGGAGCTCACCACAGTGTATATCCTTGTCAGTGTCAGGTCACGTAATCACATCATTACCCACGAATAAATGTGGCCGAGCGTTTATATATGATTATTCAATCGTGCGCACTGTGGGTTCAATGGCACAGTAGTGCAAAAATTGCTTCACGAAAGCATGACCAGGGTTATGATCTCTTTTGCAAAGATTTGCTTCGTTGACGAGCTCAAAAAAGAGGGAAGACTTCCACGATCTATCGGCTGAACAGGTTTAATAGACTTCCACAGCCTCCTGTTCACTTGAGAAAGCAAGCGGCTTTGAAGGAACAGTGAGTCATCATAGACTAGGTAGTTTGCAGAAAGCTTGTTCGGAAAACTGATGGACTAATATTATGTTACCGATTTCCCCACGTATGCATTACACCCAAACTACCGATAGTTTTGACACAGTGCTGAGTAAAACGAAACTACCAAACGCGTTATCGAACAATTCAGCTATTCTGAGTCTCGTTTCCCAGGTTCATCCTTTCAAATAGGGAAAATTTCCAACCCAAGTGCTCATCGCTTCCGACCAAAATGCAAAAGTAGTTAGGGATGGGACTTTTTACCGTTTTCGTGAATAAGTAAGACAACTACCGTTTGAAATGTTGCTCTTGATAAACGCACCAAAAGACACGCTGACCCCAGGTGTTTTATGTTTCCATAGCCCCCTGTCGATACTTTTTAAATATAGCGTAGCTGGAACATTATCTAAACTAACTAAAAATAGTCTTTCTAAAACGGCGTCAGAAACCAAACTGAATAACCTAAACAATATACGTATGAACACCCCTTGTCATTCGTGAATGAGGAAGCAGTTGTTTCAATTACCGATGAGTAGTAAGGGATTTTGGTTTTCATATACAATAAACATCACCGACGATTGATCGCAGTTGTCGCACTCCCATAGATTTTTCAGCCGGCTGGATTCGAAAACAAGTGCCAGACTCGAGTTTCATGGAAGGGATTTGAACTCCGGTTGAGTTTTCCTGAGGTAACCTTGTTGAACACTGCGATATTGACCTCACATTAGGCAAGACCGAATTATCAAGTCTGAACGCTCAATCACTCGTGCTTGTGAGCAATGATCAGGTTGCCCGATCGTCTCGAGAGGAGATACAGTTACTGCCTGTTAACTCCAATCGATAACCCCGCGATTTAGACTTCCGAGACAGGTCGAAATCATTAATCTCATTAAACTTCCTGGGCGATGTTTTAGATTACTGATGAGTGGCCGGGGATTTTCAAGTTGACCATCACTCACATTTAATCGCAGCCGTCGCATTCAGATAGACTTTCCGGCCAGCCTCTTTCGAAAAAAACTTGATCATTGCTCGAATACGAAAGTGTTTGAGCGTTCAGATTTGATACTTCGGTCGTGCCTAATGTGAGGACAATGATGCAGTGGTCAACAGGGTTATTTCAGGAAAGCCAAGCCGGAGTTCAAATCACGTCCGTGGCAAGGATATGCACTACTGACAAGCTCTAATGAGAGCGAAACTCGAGTCTAGTGCTTCTTTTCGAAAGAGGCTGTCTGAAAAGTCTATCTGAAAGCTGCGACCGAATTCCAGTGCTGTTCAACTTGAAAGTAAAACATATCCCCGACTACTCTTCAGTATATTTTAACGGTAAATGTTTTTAGATAGCACTTGTAAGCACAACGAAAGCAGTTGATTGTGATATGGCGTTCACATCCCATTATCTCAGTCGAACTACCGGTTTCGTCATCAACCAATTCACGATATTCACGGAAATACCCACGGATTCAGAACATTGCGCTGGAAATACGGAATACCAGCTTCGAAATATAGTTGGTGAGCGCTTTCTCGACTTAATAACCCTCTGATTCTACACACTTGCAAATTATAAATATCCTGCTACAACCATCCACTGATTGTTGTTGTTTATGTATCGTCAGTGCTACCGGGTAACTCTATCAAAAGTGATCACTAAGCCGACAAATCTGTATCTTTCTTAAACTGTGGTGATGATTTTTAGACCGTGCCAACATGATCTTATGTTCTCGAAGTGAACTGGTCGTCATCCGCCAGTACCTTAACAGTGGAAGGATCGATGCACCAATGAACCGCTGGAATTGCTGGTATATGTGATTATCTACAGCAAAGGCTTGTCAGAATGAAGTAAAGCCTAATATGGGATGAGTGACTCGAGAGATTATCAAAATTATCACTAGAATAACATTTTATCCAATTCAACTCTCAAATGCTGACATCCGAAATCTACGATACATATCAGTGATAAGTATGTAGGGAAGCACACCTTCAAGCAATCGTACCAATAACTTAGAAAACTGGATATACCACTATGCTTGAGAAGCACCGAGCTGAATAAAAATATCATGCGTTGTAAAATAAAATGTATTTCGAAAAGCATTGCAGCTACTCCATTTCGAACGAATCCAGAAGTAACTGTACAATTGGCCAGCACGCATGAAGCTTTTTTAGGGCACTCATTGGTTTAGACGTAGTCGGAATCCACTAACCCAGAAATAGCACTATTCACCAGAAACCTTCCTCATTCATTTGATGTCGTCAGGAAGTTAGTACCGAGAATCATCATCCACCTCAACGTGAACAGTTATTTCGTCTAAAGCGATTTGTTTTCCATAGCACATTCTACCCCCACAAAAACTTATACCGGTAGGTTACACAAGTCTGTACCTCTGTACGATGACCGCCTTGAAACCAGACAACATACCTTTACGGAATGAGTAACTCGGAGATTCAGAGATTCTGACAATGACACTTGACCTTAGGAACTGCCTACAAACCCTACTATATCCGTTATATTCCACTACAAAGTATGTGATAATAAGCATTTACGAACGCAAACACTATTTTGCATGGCGGACATATCGTCACATTTGTTGGCTGTACAGTTACACTATTCTCTCTATTGACAAGTTTTTCTGACTGCGTATACACGCTTCCATTAGTCACTTCCTGCTCTTGAAATTCATAGCATTGATGACCGCCTTTTTGCTATCCGCCCATATGATTCGTATCATACAACTCAAAAGGGAAGCAACTGATTATACAATACTGTCTCCCTTCTGAGGTTACTTAAATTCCTGTCAATTCCTGACGAATTCCTTCTGATTGTTGGTCGCTGATTTGATGACACTCCCCTGATTCACGGTGTCAGTTTACCAACTCACTATCAAACAACTGGTTTTCCCCATCGTTCGGTTTGATAGTGCATATCGGACCTTATCTAGAAAGTATGAAATATGAGCCTTTCCATTTCAGCTAAAGCATTCTTGAACCGGTGCCACCGTTCTGGTGATCATGATATTTTAATCTTTCTCTTGTACTAAACATTCTGATCTTATCAAACCGATGAGATGCTGATTGTGTTCTTATATGCACAGATATAGTTTCCATAAACAGTTTAACCCTGTAGACGAAAGCCTGTAGTGAAAGGAATGCAGTGGCTCTACTCCGGTGTCTTGAGGTTTTGGAAGTCGAGGGATTTTACCGTATAACAAGTGGAATCAATGCACTTGTGATCACTGATCCGCTGAAATCACTTATAGAAAAGATTTACAGTCACCTCACATGAAATATAACTATTTTTTAATTATTCGGTTGTTGCATACAGAAAGCTCATTTGTCAACGGGTATCGTCCTTATGTGTTTGATTTCCGACCAGTGCACTTGCATTGGAAATTCCCTGCCCTCGAATCATGATCGCTGATTGTCAAGGTAGTCATTGGTACACCGTATTTCACTACGATGTGTTTCACCGCTATACATCTCACTGCAGACACTTTCTGGTCTGAAACATCTGTCAAGTTTATCTGAAGGATAAATTGTTCTGTCATGGCCAGAACCTCCGGTTACCGCCAGCGGTCAGTGGAACTGAGTCCTTGAGATTTACCAGCCGAAGTTCCACGACTTTTGAGACAGCTATTGCCTAAAAAGGATGCTGGGCTTCCCAGTTGTTACTTTTCAACATCTGGAGCTGTTTTCACGGAAATAAGTTGGCCTTTATATCGTCTGTCATCTTCAGACAGTACGTCTTTTGTTTTTTCGTAGGTGGTGCATTCTGATGTTTGTCAGTTCACGACAGTTTCCGCTTCATTTCCACTTCATTTGTTCCGCAATGATCGCCACATAGAAGCTGTAGTCTTCACACTGCCACACTAATGCCCCAGCACTGTTGATACAAGCTGCTGTCCATTGGGAAGATTCCATTTACAGCTCTTCATATTAAAATTTGTTGGGATTTTCAGGCCTCATCTCATGGCACCAATCATTTTCCGCAGGACCTCATCCTGGTGCTGTAAAGTAGGCAAAGATCGCGGGTTCTGTTCCATTACTAACCTATCAACTCCAAAATTCATTTTGGGGAGTTCATAAATGCCCGCAGCAGTGACAGAAAGCCAGCATCTAGTTAATCCTGAAGTTCCATTTCTGTTGGCACAATTTTCATCTGTCAGTCGATGCTTGTTTGAGAATTCAGACGTCAAACAACTAAACCGTGGTGATACCTACAGTGGGGTTAAACGATGGTGGGTCAATTTTAACTTTTTAATTCTGCATTTTTATTTTCGCATCGCGTGAACTCAATTAGTCATGTGGTTTTATTCAGTCTGACAGGAATTTCTCAGAAGTGATGTGGGAAGTCAAGTTAGTAGCATGAGATTTGGATTTTAATATAAGCTGAACGCCACCCACAGTTAATCGTAGCCATCGCCTTTAAGTAGATTTTCCGGCCAGCCACTTTCGAAAACAAGCACTCAACTCCAGCTTCGCATTCATTAGTACGCGTCATAGATCCGTCGTGTCTAATGTGAGGCCAATGGCGCAGTGGTGAACACAGTTGCCGCGTGAAGAAGTGACCGGAGTTCTAGTCCTGACCGTGGCATACATGTGCACTGCTGACCAACCCTAAAAAAGCGAAACATTACCATAATGTACGTTTCGAAAACAGCTGATTAAAATATCTGTTGGAATGCGATAACTATAAGCACTTGTGAGTGGTGTTCAGCTCATGTGGATGATGGTATAATCTTTTAAATTGTTAGGTCACACTCTGGCACCTATGTGGGTTCCAGTCCTCGCCGTGTTTGTTTCTGACCAAATCAGCAGTTCGCCATATAACCGGTGGTTGCTGAAATAGACTGTTTCCAAAATTCTTCCCTCAACTACTTTTGTGGCCTCAGTGGATGTTAATCGTTTCACAAGCCAACCGTTAATGACTGATCGAATTCACTGTGTGAGGAAAAGAACTGCAACAGCATAGCAAAGTAACAAATCTAATCGTGAGTTTACGAGCCACTGGGAAGTTCTCGGCTTTTCTGTGTGCAATTGACAGCGAGTTGTGTATACGTGTGTAATCTGTTACAAGGTTTTTCTGTTTATTATCGCCTTTCACAACAATGTATGAAACACACGTTGCGAACAAATATATACACATTACAATTCATGCCTTGGCATGAATATAGTTGATTTCAATGTTTAAGAATAGCCAGTTTTTTGTAACCACCACGTTGTCCTTCAAGGACAAAAAATGAAGAATTCGTTATCAGTGCAAACGTGACACAATAAACCTATGTCATAGTGAATCTGAGGGAAAAGTACTATGATAAGACATTATGATATGGTTTATCGAATACAACCTTGGTGACCATTTGTTTCGATACAAAAACAGCTCATCCGTTGATAATCTGCAATTTCCACAGTGCCAAAACAGCACCAGCCAACCAGAGGATCAGTATTTGCAAAGTTACCACACGATAGCAGAGAAGGAATGCTGTAGTCTGATCTGCTAGCACCCAGTGTTCTGAGTGAACGTTTTTTTCATACCAACTGAAAATCGTCCATTCGGATTGACGACCAAGATCCCTAATCGGTTAGCCTGTTCAGACAGGCTGGGCAGGAATCATTGTCCATCTTTGTATTATATGAGACACTGAATAATCAGACCACTGTGAACCGTTTGATGTGTTCAAAAGTTGCGATGTCTTGGAAATTGTACACCGTATATTTTTATAAAGCGTGCAAGTCCAGTTTAACACTTTACCCCCATCACATCCATACATCCACATTGTTGCTATAAGAAGGAGACATGGCAGCACCAAAACGGTGAGTTAAATTAAACCTGATTCACTTACACGTTACACACAAATGCTGTCAATCTCCTGCGTTACACATCATTAAACTAATCAGAAATACTTGCGACGTGATAATGTGTGAAGTCCATAACCGAGCGGTAGTACGCCAGCGATAAGCGTCATGCAATAACTCTACAACACTACTGATATAGAGTTGGCGTAACCAGTGAACCTGAAGCATTTCACCGGCTTGTCCACTTAGGATCGTACGACATTAAAATAACTTTATTAGTGATTTGTTCCTTTAGACGGTGATGATGTCAATGTGATGAAACAAATTTGCAAGGCTGAGGACCTACCTCAACGATTCAGAAGAGTACAGTTTTTGGAAAGCTAAGAATGAACAAAACATTTAGAATGTGAATAGTGGCAAGTGTCTTGTATTGACTCGCCAATACTAAATTAATAATAGTATGAATCGGTTTCTCTATCAAATAATTGGAGGGTTAAGAAGGCGAGTCAATCTGTGCTCGGACCTGGAAGCTATCTGTGTCTTCAGTCAAACGAAATCAGCCACCTCGTCTCCAAAACAGCAATTGCGTGAATAGAACCGAAAGATACTTGATCTTTTGAAGGAACACTTGCCTAAATGGATGCAGAACTCCATAGTGCCGAAACAAAGGCAATGCTTTTGGAAGACGCGTAGAACCAGTGCCGCATGACATATCCCGACTGAAGGTGACATCATCGACCAAGGTTGCACATTTAGGACACCATAATGTCATTTTAAATCTAGACTCGTGCGGTTTACTGCACAGTCAATCGACGGAAGCCGGCCTTGTTTGTCTAGATAAAATTGTTCATGGTCTCGACACGGCCCGGTTACTGATGACCCTTGTTAACCCCTCGACTGATTACCCATGTTATTGACACAATTGCTCAACATAAGAATACCAATTCATGTTATTGCAAACTTGATAGTAACGAGTCAATAGGAAATGCTTGTATCTATTACTCTCGGTGTCTCAAGTGATTTGTTCACATTTTTGCAGGAAGCGAAGTGTTTTAAATTCAAGAATGTTTGGGGATTTGTTTCAAAATTGGTCAAAAAGAAACAAAGATCATGAACAGACCAGCAAAAATTGGTTGGGCCGCCATAATTCTGTATGGGGTTCATGAGTAGTCCGTTATTTCAATTTGCTTTATGCTGCCCAAACTGGAATTTAGTACACAGTTGCTGTAGATAAGACTCTCATACTCCGTAATTAATTTACTATTGGAAAGCAAAACGATGTAAATCTCATAGCTTTTCTCGTGTACGTATGACTAACTGCTGCATCTCTCTGTTATCTGTAGGAACGAAAACAAGTCTTCACCAAATCAAGTAACAGGATTGTATGGATCAATAAAAAGCACTATCACGGAATAGCTGAAAGAACGATCTGTTGTGTTCAACCGCTCGGAAAGGGGATTGTTATTTTTGTAGATGACCACTAGACAGATCGCTAGGATATTTAACCGCAAATTCTGTCGCCAAATACCACCTCTTTTTGTTTAATCAAGCCTCATAAACAGCCCTGAAACAATTTGTTGGGACTTTTTGCTTCTGAAAATTTCCTGTGAATGTGACTCTGGTCCCAATGTATAATTCATTGCCATTATTCTCGTTCAATAAACCTGCCAACTTTGTGCATTTCACAGGAGTGAGAGTGTTGAGACAATTCGGAGGCTGAACTTGTAGAGCCCGTTGTAATCCAGCTCTTTCTGGTTCGCAGCAGTCGAACAGAAGTTAAATTCGAACAACCGAAGCTGCATTCAGGCTGTAGGACAGTATCAGTTCACCAAAATTCAAGGATTGGTTGAGTACTGTCAATATGTTTTTTTTTCAAATTATTTGATAAGACCGTTAATAGCGAATCGGTCAAAATTGAAACCAAAAGTAACATATGTTGCTTTGTTTTGAGTATTTCAACAAACCGTACAACCCTCTAACATACTTCAAAGATGATAATACAGCAACGGCTGCTCCGGATTGTCTATACCACTTTGTGATTGTTGCTAACAGTCTTCAAAAAATTTAATCGAAGATTACAGGATTCTTCTGAAAAAATCAATAGTTCGGTTAGTGTCATTCCATGCTTGTCTAAATTCGGATATGTTGTGGTAGTCCGAGGTCAGGCTGCAGAAACAGTAGAGATTGCCTGTCCAGCACTATCCTACGGTATTGGAGAAAGGTTAAGCCAACTGTTAAACCGGTCCACCTGCGTCATAAACAAATTGGTCGTTATTGCACAATTTCCAAAAAACAGTGGCAACCCATTCCAAAATTCGGAAATGTTTTTAAATATGTCCTTGTCGTCTACGCCCGACACAGTCATAAGTCGAAAGGGTTCAGCCGAAATCGAGTGAATATTCAGGAATTACGAAAGGACTGCCAAGAGTTTATCAACTGACATATGAGCAGTGTAAGGACTTGAGCGATGTTTTTGCTAAGGTTATAACTCACAACAAGGCAAATAACAATGTTTAACAGCTCACTCAATTCCGATTGATTGTAATATTCCATTCAAATCTATTTTTCTGTGCACAGTATCACTTGCTCCGCTCTAATGTTGAATTTCACAAGTCCCCAGAAATGCAGTGCTAATTTCTTGGCTACTGAATGTCACTACGTTGCGGTGCGTTACAGAGTTTGTGATTGTTTGTGTACAAGATTCAGCATCACACAGATACAATATACCAGTATGCTGGCGGACTCATAACAATGGGGCGACATGCACTTAGGTAATCGCGTCGTTTTTCGACCTGATGAACTGCTCCAACAGTTACCAGTGGAAAGCCTATTATAAATCCGGCTGGAGCCTGCCACTAAGCAATGATCTCGAACCTTTCCATTCAAGCTTCACAACAATTCATGAAACTCATTCTCAGTTACCTCCCAATAATCAATATAAACATGAGGTCGAGAAAATATAAATGGCTAACTTCGTCATTTTTTTAGAACACATTTCCGTCTTCTCGGTTAAGTTCGAGTTTGAAATGTAAAACATGACTTAGTAAGCTAAATATGCTTTCATCGGCCAGTAACAACTACAGCTTCTACTAAAGCCGCAAATTCTATATCTGACAATGTTGCCTCAATCCCCTTGTTCAGTTTGATCTCTCTACACGCTAGGCAGAGGTAACCACACATCTGAGGTGCCACACAAGCGCACACAACCACAGATGCAGTATGAGTATTAGAACGTGAATGATTCTGACACAATGTAGTAGAGTTGATGGCGCAAAAATCACCACCTGCACCTCGAAGTCTATTCTTAACAGAACCGTCCGCAACTGTGCACTCAACAATAACGTCATTTAATGCAGGCGACATCAAGCTTATTTTGATATAGACGATTCCATCTAACACAAGTAACAGCGGGAGAACCTATGTTATCCACAAGGGAATATTCACAGAAATGAGTAACGCATCCCTGGGGCACTTGGCCAGCATCTCGAAAGACTTGGTTACCACATGATATCATAAATTTGCTGTGTGAAATATGTCTATGTTGTGCTGCACTGAACCAGTCGCTGAAGTATGTAAGCTGAACTTTTTTGGCCAGGAAATGCATATACTCAAAGCACCTTTTCAACCGAATCGAAACGGCTGGTTGGCTTGTTGGTGCTGTTTGGTGTTAGGCAATCTTTGGTATCTTGGAAGATATCTTGGCTGGTCGACTGGTCCACTCCAAAGTCACATTTCATCTTGCCATTCGTGGTGTTCTTCACAAACTAACAGTCTGGTTCACATAAGAATGTAACAGTGTGTGTATGGCTTTTCTTACATCATACTACCCGCAACCCCAACTTTTATCAAGTTACCCTTTATATCACCTTGGAACTGGTGAATTTTCAGTGGCGTTCACGTCGACCAAGCTCGTTAGCGTTCGTCAAGAACTAGCCCCGGTCTTTCAGCCTACTGAGAAGGTTAGAGGTTGAATGAACGAGATTATTGGTGCCCTTCGTGAACAAACCTCACCAGGTTCAAACGCAAGAGGCCTCATTAACTTGTGGATGGCTTTAAAGGAGAAAACATTCAGGAGAAAACCTAACAAGAATTCAAATTAATGCCTTCAAGGGCGTTTGGTGCAACCTTTTATCTAAGCGATAGAGTAAAATTGCCAACTGGTATGTCCACTGATAGCCCAGTCACCCTTAATCAAACGTGGACTGAGTAAATCGGTTGTCATAAGTGATATAATACGGACAACCTTATTCTAGACACAGTGATAATCGTGAAATATTGGTTTGGCTTTACTAGATGGAGACTCATATAGGCTGCTTACTCCAGATTTTCCACCCACAGTGCGCCAAAGCTGTGTGACACACTTGTGAAAGGATACTTAGTATTACGACTGATCGGGCAACCTAAATATGCTACCTTCGTCTAGTGGTCAGATAATCAATAAGAGGCAGGGCTATTAGTTTGGACTCCGAGCACCACATTTGCTAGGTTTATAAGGGGGAACACATACAACATTTCAGCATTAATAAGAAGCAAACAGCCCTGGAGATTTCGACTAGATTTGGTAGAATAAAAATCAGCAAATAAAGCGAACACAAATCCAGATTTGAACACTATGTAATTTGGAAACAGTTGCTCCCTCTGTACACTTTGAACAAAGCAGTCAAAACAGAAAAACTGTTGAATGCAAGCGTTTGTACTGACACATCAGTACCAAATTTACAATAACACAGATGGGTTTATGTAATGGCAAAAACCAGAGGGGTGGATAATAAATAAGCGGGCTGAGATAGGTCAATAAGTCTAGGGAACAAGAACAATTGTTTCTGAGCACAGAGACCTGGTTTGCATCGATTGACTGCCAGTGCTTCAGCAAACCGTAAGAATGACACAACCAGATTTTGAATGCACAAGATGAATCAATAGCCTGACCAGTAATCAGGAGGTGCCTGTCGACTGAGGAAACTGACTATTTACGCCTTTCAGCAACATTGCCATTCTCAGGTGACACGGACTTCTGTACACAGTTAGGTAAATATTCCTTCGTTCTGGATACCAAGCATCTCTCGGTTCGGCCAACGTAACATTCTCAGCAGTTACATACAAATTGGCGATTACACTGTGAGGTGGCACCCATAGGCTGATCTCCTTTGATTGAAGGCGCTGGTAACTTCTGAGTCCGATCGATTACGTGGAGATCAGTTGCACTGAACGTTCGCCTGATTGAATTTCTCAATCGCTGTGCCGTTTGATGCATGATATGATCACCCTTAAAAAACAGCTCTGTGTAGACCCTCTTTTGCTCTACAGTGACCACCTCTTCATGAATCTTCAGGGGGTAACTATTTGATTGTAGGATGGGAGTAATCAGGTCTAGTTCTTCCGCAAGGCTGTCGTGCGTACAGACTCGCCTTGTTCTTGTGAACAAAGTATTCACTACTACTCGTCTATGTTGGACCGGTGCGGAGTTGCTGAAGTTTAGGTATTGATCTGACCACGTGAGTTTATTATAAACACTTCTTCTGACCGAGCCGTCTTCCCTACAAATCATGAGGATATCTAGAAACGGCAGGCAGTTGTTGACTTCAAATTCATAAGTAGCCTTCAGATTGGGATGTCAACTGTTTAGACGTTGCACCAGATTATCTATCACGTGTTTGAACAGACCGGAGGTTAATGTGTCGTCGGCGAAACTTCTGTAATATGACAAGATTCCTGTCTCCGCAGTTAGCTGTTGCTCAATTTTCAGCGTGAAATAGTCTGCTAAGTTGGTACCTAATAGACTTACCAGAGCTACTCTGTTTATGTGATGGTAGGACCGTTTGAGAAAACGAAAACTGACATTCTCAGTACAGAGTAGCAAAGATTCCTTCAAATGTCGGTAGGAAGCAGTAATGAAATGCCACTTATTTCAACGAGTTCACAGATCTAGTCAATCGTTTCATGAAGCGGAACATTTGTGAACAGTGACTTAACGTCTATAGTGCACATCAGTTTGTTAGCAAGATAGGTTCTATCCAGGTCACTGATCAATTCGAAAGAATCCTTAACGGAGTATTTCTGAAACTTTTGTTTCACTGGGGTTAGAATAGAGACTAGCCAGCGTGCCAATTTACGGTAAGGGGTGTTTGCCATTACCAAAATTGGCCTAAGCTGCATACCAGACTTGTGTGTCTTCGGTGAGTCGTAAAGTTGAGGTGTTGACGATCCACACGGCTTAAGAGATTTATACGTTGCTTCTTCAATGATCCGCAACTGCAAAAGCAGCCGAAGGTGTCGTCACACGCGGTCCTCTATTTCGGTAACATTGTCCACTCTCTCTATTCGTCGAAATATTGATAACATCTGTGCGTACGTACCTTTGTCTAAAAAGAGCCCCTGCCAGGCTTGAGTATACCTATGTTTTCTGACTTAAGTTGTCTTAACGACTGCAGGTGTGTTGTCTCGTGATAGCCCAACGGTTATTAATCAGAGTTGTGAAAAACCCATAGGCTACATCGGTGAACCTAATCCTTAACCGACCTGGGTTGCTAGCACTAGTCGGTTGAAGTCCAGATAATTGGGCAATAAGATTCTCAGCCTGGGCTCCAAAACAAAACCATCACGTTTATGTGATCTTATCTTGTAATCAAGACCTAAAGCTAACGCTTCTAGCTGAAATTAATTCACATGTACTGAAGAACAGTTCACCATGTACTTTTCGGATCTAGCGGAGTTTGTTCTTCACCGTGCTTCGAAGGTGACTTCCTCAACCGATCGATATAAGTCCTCTTTGTATGTACGATAATTGCTCCAGCGACTAGTACAAAAATGATACGACAACAGCGTCAAGTTTTGACGACGTATAGAAGCCGACAATGTGTCTGACGCAAACCAGCCAGTCGCATTCAAGCAGCTTCAGTGTTGGCATTCGCAATACGTCTGAGACTGTTGTTGGTTACCTTCAGTCTGTTCTTCCTTGCGAACCGGGGAAAGTGGTAAGGATATGGACCGGGCTGTTTTCCCCCGCATTCGATCAAAGTTCTGCCAAATACGTTTACGTCCTCCTCGCTGGTTGAATATAGTGTTCTGGTGATCAAGCAAATCTTAAGGTGTTAGTTGGCCGGAGGACACACAAGTCCAGTTGCCTTCGAGACAGTTGAGTGACATCAGTATCAGGAGTTTGGAAATGGACATTACTGTGAGATCCACAGGAGGAACCAGATTACAGAACGAACAGCATTGTAGTATATGAAGTTGAGTTCATCAAAAACTTTACTAGTGCGTGAAGTGCCAGTGACTTAGAGATCTGACGCCCGGTCTGATAAACTCTACGCCAAAATGAGTACAACAATAAATAGAATTCACGCACATGTTGAGCTTTTCTTCTGGTTTTCAGTAGGTTGCCCCACTGAGGAATCATAGTGAAGAATGACTGTTTCACCTTTAAAATAAAACTTCACTTAGCACCAATGCTTTTGTTTGTCAGGTTCACTTCAATTTCTGAGACTCACAATTAGACATTATGCAAAGGAATTAGCTTTTTCAGTCCCACAGCCCTCCACAGAGTGTCTTCAGGTCGTTTGGCATAAGTGAGGTAACAGAAGTCCCGAACGTCTTACATTGCATTTTGAACTGTTTACTGAGGCAGGTGCTCTGACGCGTAACAAACATGTTAACTAAGCCACAGGTAACCAGCATAAACAAAATTAGTCTGAAACCGTGGTAGAGGAGACGAAAATTCAGAAGAGTGATCGTGCACATTGGACGGAGTGGATATTTAAACCGGGGAGACAGTGACTATGGTGCTTCCTGATATCCGACGGTATTGCTATTTAAGTGGCCCACCCTACCTGTAAGCCAAAAGCGCTCTACCGAATCTACCAATAAGAAAAAACATTTTCAAAACTGATACCAGGTTGTACACTGTCCACCAAACTGTAGCTCACAGAATAACCAAGCACACGTAATCGGATCATGACCAACTAAACTTACCAATTGGTTGAGACTGTTAACTTAATTGATCCAAAGAATCTGTCTATCAGGATGTCAAGCTAAAGAGCTTCATCATTATAATTAAGATGTTTTAGACACACGAAATGTTTTGGAAACATTTACAATCAAATACAGGCATACCTTGGTCCGAATTGGATCACTAATCGTTGCAAGATCGTTCGCAGCAGAAAAAGTGCAATGGAAAGATGTGACAACTCTGTGGCTCTCTTCCGTTGAGGTGCTAATTAGTTACGATACACCAGCTTGGATCTAGGAATCACTAATCTGGCCAACAGTAAGTTAATTTGAAGTCACTTATATAACTCTTCAGTAATGGTTCCCTGGATAGAGGATACTAAGGACCGGCTCTGAAGCAAAAGCCTATCTCAAAATTTAAAGATAACCGCACAGCTCACATGTGGGCACAATATATTATAGTCTAATGAAGCCTACGAACGCCTTCTGTGTAGCGAACACTACAAGAAAACCGTATCCACTTTTTTAAACTTGTTTTCCTTGTATTAAGTTTGATCTACAACACAAACATGTGACAAGCGTGTAGCAGAATGTTGAAAGCAAATGGCTTCCACGATAGTCAGAGATTCCTAAACCTAGTACAATTATACTCCAAGCACTGGTCACCGGAAATTTATCATACGCACAAAGCATCTGTGTCCGTACCGTTTGTTTTCTGATTATTATTATTCAGCTCAATTTTCCGCGAGAACCCAAAGGAGTTCAATAGGGCCGGATGTATTTCCGTTTCTCGGTGGCATGTCTTCGGTAGGCCATCAGGTTTGATGAATGAGGGGGTAGAGCTGGGGTTGCTTAAAGATTCCAATAATGCTTCCGGTAGATGACTGGACAGCTGTTCCAAGTGTTGTGAGTAAGCTTGAGATTTGCCACTTTTAGCTGTCTTCCTAACGATTATGACAATAACGAGCATGGAAGAACTCATGCCTCATTCCGTATTGATGGCGCCTCGTGTTCACCTGGTCTCCTGAACCACTTTTAAACGCTTGTTGAATGTGGTCTTCCAATCCGAACGAAATATTCTGCATAACATCGAGAAGTTCAAGATAGTGTACCAAAAACAAGAGGTTCATAACCTAGTGATAAGCAATACCTGATGTAGTGTTATTAACCGTCGAACGTGCGTAAACTATCCCCCAGGTAATTTTTACCAGAAGTTGTTAGATCCGATTTAACACACTCTGAAAAGCGTCCAACATGGTTTGGCTCAGCCAAGCTAGTTATATTTTTGAACAGGATATGTTTCACAGAAGATGAGGGTGAATTTGGCATATACACATGCTTAGACGGTGTCCGAACAAATAATCCACGTGGACCTGTGGGCTTGCATGCAATAGCCGTAAAGCGGCAGAAGTCGGCAGACCAGGATTAAACAGTCCGAAGAGAAGCAATATTACTGTCACAAAGTTGCAAAAGGAGTTCATTGTAGTCCAGTTGATTGTTATAGAAGGTACATTGCATATCTAAACCACACTGGCTAATGCTGATCCCAACCCTCTGTAAGTGTGCATGTGATACTCGGAATAAGGGACTTCGAATAGCCCTAGGAATCGAACTTGAATTGAAACCTCCCACGCAAGTAATAAGGAGAAGACCTGATACTGGTGACAGTGGGCAGATGTTATTCATGAATTGAGACGTCGAATTTATGGATGTACAACAGTATTAAAGAAATCATAGTCTGTCATTGGCTGATCGTATTAGCACATGCAAAGTTATAAACTGTATGTTAATTAGTGGACCACGGAACAGATGAATTGACGAATAACAGAAGGCACAAAAGTGAGACCGTTCGTCCAATCCTGATGTTGTATCTCTAACGCGATATTTGGATTGGCCGTTTGTCAGATCTTCTGTTGTGTTGGGGTTTGGATAAGTGGTGAGTCGAGTAGATTTGTACCACAGTGCGTTAACAGTATGTCCGGTTCTGCCTGTGCGACAGCCATTATACACAAAAACGGCGAGCTGGCAGTAAGAAGAAATTGAGTCTAATCGAAACTACAGTCAATGGTTGTACTGGCATCAATAGCAGACAGACCACCTTCACAAACTCACATTGTTCGAATCTTGCCTACTAGTTCAACCACACAGAGATGGCTGCTTATAGAGATCCAGGCATGAAACCGCCTTATTGACGTAGGTTTTCTGGGTAGTTCCACTGCTGTTTCGGCCAACAGTTCATTTATAAGGTCAACAAACAGAATAAGATGTCTGCGTAAAGCATAAATCACCAGACTGGAAGTGGTGGCCTAATGACGCACCACAGTCTAGAATGTACACCTTGGAACAGTAATACCTATCATATCACCTGTCAATGTTGTCCCCACCACAATTATGGAATTTCTCTGAAAGATCTTGAAAAAGCGGAGGTGAAGAGGCATAAACAAGTGAGGGGTAGTTCCACAAATGACCCCATCAAATACAAACCACAGTAAAGAACCCAAATCCGCGTCCGTTGCTCTACATTAACTTCGAAAATAGTACAACCATGCTGTGTGTACCTGTTCACATCCAGTTGAAAACCAATGTTCGCTTCTGCACGTCAAGATCCGGAAGTTGTAGCAGCACTCCTACGATTGACTACAAATAAGACATTTATCAAGTGCCCAACATTGAGCAAATTTTTTCCACGGTGCAATGGGAATACAAGATATCGATTCACTCTCGAATCGAGCATTTGAGGTTGAATAGAATTTAGCGAATCACAACAGCGGCAACAAAAAACGTAGTCAGTAGTGAAGAGAGTAGAGCAGTCGGTCCAGATTGCATTACATGGTACCGCAGAGTTGATCATAATGCATATACTATGTTCCCGACTGTAGAGTATGGTTCAGCGGCAACGCTCAATACAATTACAACACACGGCAGATGATCGTAATTGGTCCCTGGGTGGTTAGACCACATCTTAGATGGTGCATAGGATTTATAGAAGCTTACAATGGAAAGGATGAAGATGTTTATGAAAAGCTGTACGTGCTTCGGTTGGTTAGGAATGAAATGAAATTGGCACTGGGGTTTCGTTGTTGAAGGTCAGCAGCAGAAAGGTTTTGAAAAGGAAAGTTAGAGGACAGTGAGTGTAATGGAAATCCAATCACTGTCCTTTGAACATATGACAGGTGCACTGCAGCAGACACGAGACAGCCGCTCGCTACAATCATCAATTAGGTGCCGAAATTTTTTCACTCTGCCGCGAAAATTCTAACAACCAAGTTATCTTCCAGCTTGTCTTGGTGTCCGAAAAATGTACGTCAAGTCCGAGTCAGAATACAACTACTGACAAGGCAGTAACGATAATTACTGGCAAGTAGTTTCATATTCGGTGCACATGGACGTAAAAATATAGACCCTGTATGTCATTTGGATTTATTTATGCTGTGACATTAGCAGGTTATCTCTGAGCTGATTATTATTGCTGAACGTAGGTGTATCTCTCAAGGAGTGTTGAGACTAGTGGGGTATACTGGGTATGAACTTCGGGTCTCTTCTGACATGACGGTGCATTAGGAACTGTCCCAGGTTGTATCACTCATCTAAGTAGAGTAGAAAGCCTGGTGTCGTAATCCATTTTGTGGCTGTCCATTGGACTTTTACAATAAATCTATTGTCTTCTTGGAAATAAGGGCGACTTGCTTGGATGGTTGGCTCAAAATGGGAGTTCCGTGCGTTTTAATTGAAACCATCGAAACAATTTGGTAAGTAGCCAAAACTTCGGGTTAGATTTCTCACCCAATAACGCACTGTTTTATGACAAGTCATAGCCACTTAAAATAATCGTGTCTACTTTTATCTGGTAGGTACAGTTAGCTAGTGCCTCAGTACAAGTTTCCTGCTGAATCTTGTTGGAATGAGCATGGGTTCTAAACGGTGGCACAATGCAAGTCAACTTAACTAATCAATGGCGCTTCCCCAATGTCTCACAGCTTTCATCTGTGTTTTTCACATCTACGCTTTCGTTTCCTTCATTAAGTCGACATGATGAAAGTTTGCACTGAATTAATTTGTAGTAACATTGCTAATCCTTATAAGGTAATCTAACATACACGGCCATGAGAAAGGTATGATTTCCTATTAAATCGCTCAGTGTTCACCTAACCATGTGAAGCAGTGTTGTTCATTTTATCCACTGTTTTTAATTCGAACAACAATGTAGTGGAGACCACAACAGCAACAAACAGACAGACGAAAGTAAATTACTTCCTTCACCTTGGGTGAAAAGATTTTCGGTTAGTCAATAAAGGAACTGTACACAACATTCATCAGTAATTCGGAGAACACAACTGTGTTAGCATGCGGTGATGAAAACATATGTATGTATGTTGTGGTCACTAATTGTTCAGTGTTTATTACGAATAGGAAGTGTGAGACAGATGAGCAGTGACGCATCAAGGCCTGTGCAACGAATGATTCGTATTCTTGTCTCGTCTCGTTACATTTCTCGTGCAGTTGATGGTGTGAATAGAATAGAGAGTGCATGGCGAAACGATCACAGTCGTTCAGAAGTTCGACTAGATACAGGCATTCAACAGAGTGATGTAGATCTCGTTAGAGTTAGACGCATAATTGTGATACGCAAAACGGCCGTCAATAACGAATAATCTGCAAGCACCCGGAAAACCAGACAGTCTTACTGTTTGAAACACTGAGTTCCCTTTAACCACTTCATCAGAGCAGAAAGAAGACATATATTGCGATATGTTAACATTTCATTTACTCTCATCAGTCGCAAACGTAAAACATGCCAGTTATATACAACAAATATTTAACGACACACAGGGACTAGACACACATACAAGCACACCAGTTATTATGTAATCATGACCATGGCAACCCGACCGGTTGTTTCAACCACTTCTGTGCACATAACGTCGGTTGGTAAGTTCGAATGAGAATCGCTTCGCAAAAGGCTAGTAACTTCGGATTTCGGTTGCGCAACAGTATCTTGAATGAGTTAACCGGGTCAACTTGATGACCTGTTGTCATGAGATGTTTTGCAATCGATGACGTTGGATTTCGAGTAGTCAATGCGTCAATTTGGGACTGGTGCGTCATCTGATGTTTCAACCACTTCGGGATGTGTTCCGCGACTCGCTGTGATAGTTGTCGGTCTGTTCTGCCTATGTAAACGTCACTGCAACTGCAAGTGAACTGGTACACAACATGGGAGACAGAACAGTTTGACAAACTACTTTTGCGTTTTCGGAGAACTGGTCCACTAGTGGTATGAAATAAGCGCAACTGCGCAGCCGCATACGTTCGAGCTAGGGCAGATTTTAATTTGTGCTTTATGTCGTTGGATAGATGATCACCCTTGAATGGCAAGAATAGGCAAACATCCTTCTTTTGAGCCGTCAGTACAGGCTCAGTGCTCTTCTTCACCGTATTATGTGCATCAATGAATTTGTCGGGGTATCCATTTGTTATTAAAGTTCGCCTCAACAACTCCTGTTCTGTCCTCAGAGTGTCCGGAGTACAAATACGTTTGGCTCTCTGAAACAGTGTCTTGACTAAACCCCGTTTGTATGCAATAGGAGCAAAACCTGAAAACTGCAGATATTGACCTCAAGCCAAAAATCAGGACGGCAGACCGGTCCAACCAAAATCTTAATCTGTGGGAAAGTTAACGGAGAAATCAACATATACAGCGTGTGACCTTAGACCTCAATACCCATAAAATTGCAAGCACTCGACCGGTTAAAAAAATTAAAGCGATGAAAATTGTTCAACCTTCTGAATATGATCTCCATCTAATATGATACGGCCTGTTTTTAGCAGCCTGAACTTCTGTAGTTGGTGTTCGCAAAAAATGAACCAACGATTCACCAGACTTGTCGGGTTAATCGGTCTTCTAGTGTATTATCCGTTAAACCGCAGGTTTTTTGCAGCCAGTCCGGTCCGATTCACCGTGGGATTCCATCATCATCACAGAAACAGACTATGAGTTCAACCCCTGTCCGCAGACAAAGCAGACCGACAGCGGTCGCATAAGACGACACAACAAGCAGTAAAGCGGAAATCGAAGTGACTGGCTAACTTTAGGTTATAACTTTAGAAATGGTTACAGCACCACCTTTTTAGGGGGAACTGTTGAACGTGATAACTTGCGTACTCGCTAACAAATAACATTATCGATAAGTAGTAGATGATTATGATTTTTCATATAGATTGAAAATCACTCATAGCTGGTAGCAGCTGTTGCATACCCATAGACTTCCTAGACAGCTTTTTTCGAAAAGAAACACTGAACTCGAGTCTCGTTTTTGTAAGAGCTCGTCGGTGGTGCTTGGTGTAAGGTGAATTCCGCTGTGGTCAACATGGTTGTCACATGAAAACGTGGCCGAAGCTCTAACCCAAGCCGTGACAGGGATATGGACTACGAACGCACTCTAAAGTGAGCGAGACTTGAGTTTGGTGTTCCTCATCGAAAGGGACTGACTGCTAAATTTGTGGGAATGCGATAATCACGATTAAATGTGGGTGTTCAATTTGTGTGAAAATAACCACATCATTTCTTACACGTTTCTTAGCCACAGACACGCATTCTGTAATACTCAACAAACTGAAAGAACCGTATTAAGTTAGAATTGCCGGTCAGGCACAGTTACTCACCCGAAGCTCTGTATCAGAGGCTAGAACTTCTGGTAATACACTACGGGAGACTGGATACTCGTTGAGCTTCATCAAGTACCATGACAAAAGCACTTCTCCTCTATTAAACACATAAGCTGCATCAGAAAAGTATGTCTTTACTAAGCTGTCTTAGCAGATGCTGTGACATTCAAGCAGAACTGCCGGAAACTAAATGCGGCAATCAAAAGAATGCATTACGCTATCTCTTTTCAGATACTAGTCCCCACAAAATCGACACCACTGCCTCCCATGAAGACGGTCAGACCAATTCTGAACAATTATTGTATTTTTCAACTTAATTGTGACTTCAGCCCTGAACCTGTCATGGTCTTAATTGATTATGATATTATGAATTGGTTCTTTGGTTCTGTTTGTTGTTTTGACTCAATACGATTCATTCCCTTTGTCGGACGTTATAGAATGCAAGTTCGTGGCTGACGAGACTGTAAGAAATGAAATCAACAGACACTTTTTGTCTTCTGGTTTGTGTTTCTGAGTAACGTTAATTGCTCTTGATTTTGTTCGCCTGACAACCATGATGGTATAAAATGTTAAACTGGCCCATGATAAATAACGGAGAACGGACTGTTCGGCAAAACGCCTTTGACTCCTAATGAACTCTTGGGTTTAAGAGAAACGTTGGTGTCATTTCATAATGATTGTGAAAAGCTTAAAGGAACAGATTAGTTTTTATTGTTAGAGCTGCTGTGTGAGCTCGATGCAGTAGCCAACACCGGGATCGTATCCTCTCCTGTACACTTGTGTTCTGCTGTTCCGATTCAGGCCCAAACAAGGTATGCGTGTTTGTGTCCCAATCACGTCGTAGTGGGAACAACTCAACTGGCTGAGTGTGTAGATGGCGACCATAGCCACTTATCCGTGTTCGGATGTGGACGAGGGTGTCAATGTGTGAACGTCCTGTGCAGATTACGGCATTGGGCATCACTTAGATCAAACGGTTTGAAATGAGATATGCCGAGATGAGTAGAGTCAGTAACCCAAAGTCCCCATATAACATTTCCTGTTACTTTCGCTACTCTGGTGCATACAGTTTCCTGTGAAGGTCATTCAAACCAAAGTCAGTTTGCCTTTGTTGAACTCCATACGCTTGTTGCAAAAACCCGTTGCTCTGATTACCCGATCGACTCCAGAAGAGACAGTAACTGTCCCATTGACTCCAATCGATCACCTTTCGAACAGGATTTCTCTCCAAACTGAAATCACAGAACTCATTAACTTGAAGAGCCGTATTTTGCTCAGTGGTGAGTAGTATGAGATTTCAGTTTTCATGTAGATTGGACGCTCACAATTAATCGTGATTATCGCATTCCCATGAATTTTGCAGTCAGCCCCTTTCGATGAGAAACACCAAACTCGAGTCTCGCTCACTTTAGAGTGCGTCGATAGTGCATATCCCTGTCACGGCTTGGGTTAGAGCTTCGGCCACGTTTTCATGTGGCAACCATGTTGACCACTGCGTCATTGACCTCACATCAGGCACGACTAAAACTTTAGATGTAAACGCCTGGTCATATTCCTTTATGAATAATGTTTAGACTGCCCGATAGAACTGAGGAAAGACACAGTAACTGTCCTCTTAACTCTAATCGATGACCCCTCGACTAGGACTTCTTTCCAAATTGCAATCACGAAAATCATTAATTTATTTAGCGTTATTTTGATGAGCAATGATTAGCAAATAGCCGTGGCAAAGGTATGTATTTGTGACGATCTGTAAAAGGAGCAATTTTTGAAAGAAGCTGACTGGGAATGCGACAGCTGCGATCAATTTTGGGTGATGTTCTATCTGTGTCAGAAATAATTTCCCTACTACTGCTCAGTGATCGAAATACCGCTCAACAAATCAATGATTTTTGTGATTTCAACTTGCACAGAAGTCCTAGTCGAAGAATGATCGATTGGAGTTAACAGGACAGTAGGTGTGTTCCCTCTCGAGGCGATCGGACAACCCGATCATTATCCATAAGAGAAACTGACTGAGTGTTCACATATGATAATTCGGTCCTGCTTAATGTGAGGTGGATGGCTCAGTGGTCAACGCCGTTGCCGGATGAAAGCGTGGTCGGAATTCTAGTCTAGGTGTTGGCAAGGACATGCACCAGACTTTCAAATGCAATAGTTGCCATTACTTTGGGTAATGTTCGCTTTAAGTAACAATTAATTTACCAAACTTGATGAAACGTTCTGAAGATGATGCTACGATGGGTTTGCGTGATTTAGACCACACAGCAAGTTCACCGGTTTTACTTATGAGATAAGCGAGTTGATTAAAGTTGGTGAAGGCGATCATCTGGCAAACGACATCACGAACAAACTGAAGTATGCCCCAACCCGTACGTATTCGGCTGCTCAATTACGCTTGGTTCACACCACGAAAGGACTCGTTCTACACAATCGCGAACGCAGTCGTTCTGACCATTCTGTCTCTCACTTGCAGTTGCGGTGACGTTCACATAGGCAGAACATACCGACGGCTAGCTCAGCCTATGGCCGAACACGTCCCAAACTGGTTAAAACAGCGCATGACACAAAAACTGGAAACCGGTGGATCGGTTACTCGAAGCCCCGCATCATCGGTTGTCAGACACCTCATGATAACAGGTCACCAGGTGGTCCCACTTAACTCTTTCAAAATATTGTTACGTCAGCAGAACCCGAGGCTACTGGCCTTTAGCGAAGCCATGTTGATTAGAGCTCACCAACCGGCGCTATGTACACAAAAGTGGTTGAAGCAACCTATAGGGTTGCCGTGGTGTTGATGACAAAATACGTGGTGTGATTGTATGCGTGTCCATACCCTGACTATCTCTAATTGTCTGTCATATATAACTTGCATGTTTTACGTTTGCGGCTGATGAGAGTAAACGAAATTTAAACAAATCGCAACATATGCCTTCTTTCCGCGTTGATGAGGTTATTGAAGGGAACCCAGTGTTTCAAAAGCTGCACTGTCTAACCTGAGGTCAAGCAGTAAGGTTCCCGACCGAGACCATCCTTATACGAAGATGAGAGACTGTAAACAAGAATGACTAGAAGGAATTTGGAGAGCTAGAATGAGTGCTGTTCTCGTGTGCAAACAAACTGCAAATAAGGCTTCAACAGAAATTTAAAAGGAAAAGCCGAATCAGCAGTTCATCCTCACAACAAAAAGCGGTGTAGAGTTGTGTACAGATAACAGGAAGCGGCAACTTTATCGAGGCGTGACAGTTGACACATTATGATTGTTCATAGGGCTAAATTGAATGGCTCAATGAGCATAACGACGGAGTAAGTCATGTATGTTCAGTTCAGTAATGACCTGGGAAAACATCGACTGCTGAGTCTCCAGGTCAGGAAAGGGAACAGAGTTGTACTTTACTCACGAATAATTACCGAGGGCGGTTGATATAGAGCTTCCTTCTTGCGAAACAACCTGTTTTGAACTAAAGGCCTCAAGTGAGAACCGTAAACACTGTCCTGTGTAAGTTTGACCGTTAAGGTGGTAAATCGTTCCGAAAACAATACTGTCTGGAAGAAACAGATTATTAATGATCAGCGGTAGACTCCGTTCAAACTTTTCACAGCTCCATACACATTCACCTGCCCTCTTTCGACACCAAACGTTCAGGCTTCCCGAGTGTCTCATGACCTTCTACCTTAAACCGTTGTGACAAAAAGCAGGGTTTATCATTCAAATTGAAACCAGACATTTGAGTGTACCTCTTAAATAATTCATTGAATACTAATAACTATTTGAAAGATTGACACGTCAAAAAATTGACCACAACACGTGCATTCGCACTGACGTTTTGCTCCACTTCACAAAGACGAACATAATGCGTATCATATTTGCTAGAACTTTCAGTAATGTATGCCTTTGGTATTGGAGTCGTCGACTGCAATCAACTGAACAAGCCCAATGGGCTTTCACGTAACGTTCACGTTGTTTTCAAGCGCTTGCATATGAGAATTGGGCTACAATCAATATGAATTCAATCTCGAAACGGTCAACACAGTTGTCTCATAAAAAGCTAGATTGCGGCTTTAGCTCTGGTAATGACAAGGACGGCGTTATGAAGACCTATTCGATTCACCGCTTATACAGACCACGACGAAATATACAGTTCGGCAGCAGACCAGTCGAAAGTCACCCTAACATATACTACAAAAATTGAATAGACATTTTGAACGCTATATCTTTCGTTGTTCGCCAAGTTCCCTTATATGTAGTGGGCAAATCAGATCACAGTTTTTGATGTTGAATGAACCATTGATGTCAATCGAAGGTAGACTCCCGTCAAAACAAGACTGGAACTTGACGCAGTGTAACGGCTTGCGCATCTCGATGACCTAGTGGGCTAAACTGGACAGTGCGGCGATCACACAGACAATCATTCATACTAGAAAAGCTACTATAGTTTCGTGGTCCTCTAGGTTGGGGGTTGGAAGATTGTTGGCATAACTTTCCAGAAAAAAATGCCAGTTCCGATAGGCTGCCACTCACCGGCTGTCTTGTGGTACAGGTTTTTGAACCAAAGGCTCTGGATGAGAACCCAATTGTTCTGCTGTCTAGGTCTGGGCGTCCTCGCAGTATTTTAGCCCACACACAACCATGAATACTCAGAACGTCGATAATTCCGTACTGCATCGGCCGTCTCATAGTGTGAACCGAATCACCCTATCTCGTGTGTACAACAAGGTGGATAAGCGAAAACATGCCAAGTACGGACCCGTCTCCCACTGTCCTATCAAAGTTAGTTCTCAGGCCCCTCCCAAACCCCATTTTTGGTTATTACTCTGCAGGTCCCACAACAGACCTCCCTCGTACCTTACCTAGACCTAGAATGCTAATTCATATAAGTGTTTCCAACTTTCGCACGCTAAAGCAGATAGATCAACAGGCTGCTCTCGTACGAACAGTGGACTTGTTGAGTATCGATGTCTGCTGCATTTTGGAGACCAGAATCCAGGAAATGACAGCACTCACACTGTTTACCCGATACTGGTTGCACACTTCGGCTGAGTTAATGGCCGCCGTTACGGGTCAGGTTGGAGTAGGTGTAGCCCTCAGCTCGACGGTAGCATCCATAATGGTAGACTGGATTTCTGTTAACAGTAGAGTTCGTGCCATCTACTTGCAGGTTCTGTTAAGGCCAGCTGTAGGCGCAGAACTCTCAAGTGAACTCTCCAAGTTACTGCAGTAACCTCGACGTCAAGGACGCGTTTCACTTGAATCTGGCCATTCTCCTCCAGTCGACGCATGGTTCTGATACAGTCGTTCAGGCCAGAGGTATGAACACCGAGGTCAGCCATCTTGGTGAGGTCGAGTCTAATTTAGGTGGCAGGTTTGGGATAGCATCACATAGGTCGGATAATTACGAGCGATTGTTGCAGCTACGCGCTAAGCATAAACTATTTTTGGCCAGCACTAGTTTTAGACATAGCGCGCGTCAATGCTATACTAGGCTCTTCCTTCCTCCGAATCAGACCTGGTCTCAGATAGACCACGTAGCTGTTATTTATGGGTGGCGTGTTTCCATTCCGGAATGTAGTTCACATTGGGACAAATATTCAGATTCAGATCAGGCGTTGATACGCTGTTGTTTCGTTCTTACTTTTCCTGGACAACGACTCCATTGACAACATCGGCAGACTGTTGAGAAACTACCCATACCTTTGATAAAGCATAGGTATCAAACCAGCTTAGGAATCAGGTTTAGCAGTTCTCACCTCGAAGATCCTAATAGATGCTGGACCCACATCTCCGAGGCCATTATGAAGTGGGTACCGTTGCATGTGGTACGAGGGTTTGTGGGTCTAACAAACATCGGATCTGGGTGAACTCCCTGGAGTCTTCAGATGCCAGACGGAACATTCCTTCTGGCAGCTCACACAAGTTTAGGGGAGCTATCCGTAAGAAACTGAAACTTAGCCTGAACGCTGACTGTGAGGCTTGATTAATGAGAAAATTAAGGAAGTGGAGATCATTTTCGTTTCAAAGAACATCGGTAGACACTTCAAGCTTATCCCTGTTACTGGGCCCTAACAACCGACTGTCAGTGAAGCTATCGGTAAGGCAAGTGACACACTCATCTATAGCAAGCCCAGAAGGTTAGACCGGTTGAAGAAAACCTTTGTGGATTAATTCGCTTGGCCTCCTGCTTCTACTGTGTTGCCGCAACAAACCTGTAATGCAGCATTACCCGCTGAAACTGAGGTTCGCAATTACATTTCGGCTGTCGAACGTAATTGGGCCGCTGGTTTATACAATCTCTTGCCGGCACATTTCAAAGAAGGTAGGATGTATAAGTGGAGGCTTTGGCGCAGCTGTTCCAACTCGTGTGGACAAAGGAGAATATCCATTCTTGCTAGAGTGACTAGATATCAATACTCATATTCAAGAAACGAGTCCGGGACTCTTGCGAAAACCATAGAGGAATTAGTTTGACCTCAGGCATTGCTGGAGTTCTGGTATCCATTATAATCCTTTGACTCACTGCAGCACGATAGACAAACATTAAGGAAGAGCGGGCATGGTTTCGCCCTGAGAGGAGATGTGTAGATCACATTTTACCTCTCGTCAAATTTGGAATCAGCGTCACATGTGTCACCAGCTTACGATTGGCGTATTTCTCGACTACAAAGTGCGTTCGATTCAATGGACCGAGTTACACTCACAGAGTCCCCTAAAAGCAACAGTGTACCGACCAATTACGTGAACATACTGTCGACACTTTATTCCCATAGTTCACCTCAAGTTAAGGTTTACATTGACAGTTTGAACACCATCAATGGCGTTAGTCAAGACTGCCCACTTTCAACATTTTTGTTTTGTTTTGTCACTGATGAAGCAACAGAGAACTGCCATTTGTCCGCGTGGACCTCTTCCTAATGGACTGACCGTGATTACAGTGACGACGAGCTGATACTCTTTGAAAACTTTCAAGCAGCATGAACAATGCTATACGTTATTTCACATTCTGAGCTTTGCAGCTTCAAAATGTGAAGTGTTTCTGAAAGATAGCAGAGATCACGTAGATTAGGTGTTAGACAACGAAGTCGTAGAGGTTGTTGATCGATTTGTGTACATCAGAAGCTGCATAAACAGCGACGGAGAGGTAGGGAAAAAACATAAGCACGTATCTCTAAGGTTAGGGTGGTACTCATCAATCCGGGCATCTATGGCGACAGAGAGCTATTTCTCTATAGATTAAGGATCATGCACATAAGACAACAATGAGGGTTGTGTTACTTCACGGCAGCGAAACATGACCGCTCAGGGCAGAAAATGTGGATCGTTTTCAGGCACTTGACCACTGATGTTTGCGTTCGGTCGCTCGTATCGGGTGGTACCATCGAGTAGATAACAGGGAGACTGGAAGGCGGGTATCTGGTGGTGGTCGCCAGACGGGTCATTTTGTCCAATTACTAAACGTGCACAATCTTAGATGGTTAAGCCACGTATTAAGGATGTCAGCTAGTTGTCTGCTACATCGGACAGACTGCTGATTCTGGGGCTGACTGTCATGAGATGTGAGGTGGACAGATGATGATCTGGCATACACAAATTAAGTCATACACGAAGGATTTGGCCATTGTAGATCGGGTTCGTCCCCATGGCTGAGGCCCTCGCGATTCACAGAGTCGGCGGCTGGAGACTTCAAGTGAAATATCGAATAATCGAACTTAACAGCCTGAATTCTGTCGTTGTTTGACCGAGTTATCTATGAAGTGGATGCATTTACTGACGCAAAGCAGTGAAAGACGTAAGGGAGTTGTCATGTTGGTGACGTCTTACTTTCACTTACAGCTCGATTGCTTGTTTGCAAAGTTTAGGCACCTTGATTTCGAATATTTGAATATGAACGTAACCGCTTCTAGTAATCAGGTCTCTTCCCTTCTCCTTTTTTCTTCTCTATCTCTGTACAGAGTTTGCTTTCACGTTTCAGTGGGAACCACAGATGTATTGCTGTCTGTGATGACGACGACCCCTATGAACTGCTTTCCGTGTTCCTGTTCCACAAATGACAAAAGTTTATCACAACCAATCCAAGATCTCTTACGGGGGATTTTGAAATTCTGGTTTGATTTTTATGGCTGTTCGAAAATTCTAATTCTAGTTACTAGAGACATGTACTACTGCTGAGCTCTAGCAGAGCCAAACCTTCCATAACAACACGGTATTATGTAGCAGACTGATACAGTAATCAGATACATAATAACTAAACCATGTTTTGAGACCGAATTACTGGTAGATGCTTGTCGCAGTAAGAAATGTTGGTGAGGTAAAGCGTGAACACGTTTGTCTGAATAGGTTGTATTGCAACTTTGTAACCGCAATTACAGTTTCACCTCATAAATGTAGGTATTGTGTCTATTTGCCCAGACTGAACTGATTGAACTTATTTGCATGCAGACCAGAACGAACCACCAGGAATCAATAAAAATAAACATTTTAGAGCTTCCAATCGTAATGGAAACCGCCGTACTATCAATCGGAGGAAGGTTTGGCAAACTAAATCACTTTCTAAATGACAGTTTACTGGCATTTAATAAGACGGGGCAAAATGTGGGAATCAGTGTTTCACGATTGCGGGATATCAGAGGTGTACACACACTATCCTCGAAAGCTGATCTATACTGATAGATGAGGACACGTCGCGCATGTGTCAAGATAGGTTGTCATTTGGCATGTAGTAATAGTTTATCTTCCGGATTTCAAACAATCCGCTGCGCAGCCAGCTTCGGCTGACTACCAAAAGACGGCTCAAATGTTGATCTTTACTTACGTAGTGACTAGTTAAATGACTTCGGAATCTGAAAGCATGACTCTGAGCACCTCCGGGTAGATGACATCATCATATCACTGAAAAATATCAAGGCAAATTAAGCCGGGAAAATGCTACATACCACATAGGAGATTATAACTAAGAAGTCGACCATACTGACTATGAGAATCATGTCTACAAGACTTCAAACGTTAGTAAGTAGTGATAACACTTTTTAGCGTTCTGTACGCTATTTTCTACTTCATATTTTTTTTATTGTTATTCATGCCTTTTCATCTTCTCCAACCTCGCATGCACACATGATGTTTGAACGAGGTTAATCGATACACAGAGTAATCAATAATTTAAATATTACACTTCCGAGTTCGCGAGTTCTGTTTACTGTTCGCGCTCAGGGTCGGTGGCGTACAAATCTTCGGAAGAGTTAGAATTCAGCGGAATCAACCGTTTAGTTCCGTAAATTTATTTATTTATTTATCTGTCTTTGGAATTATCTCGGTCGTGACATCGAGACTATCTGGGGAACACGGCAGAATCCTCATTTGATGTAGTGGAAAACTAAACCAACGTGCCTCCACGAACTATTGTGAGTTATTTGTTTTCCTTTTCATCAGATTTCGACTTTCTATTCACACTTGAGTTTCCATATACTGTTCAGATCCAATACAACTTAAAGCTTACGGTAGAATCACAGGCGCGGGTACGGATATATATATTGATTTGAAACAAGACCTAATTAAAGGTACGGATCTAGAACAAAAATATCAGAATGAAAACGATGGTAGGAGTCGAATGAAGATTTGACAGCAAACGACTTCGAAACCTGAAGAGTCGGGGCTTCACAGTTCAGTGAAATTAGAACGAGAAGTGTCACAGGCATTAGGAAAAACGATTTAGAAGTGAGAATTTTATACTGTTGGCGCCTAGGTAGAAGTTTGCCAGTCGCAGCAGTCGCCGCTACTGGCTGGCCTTGGATTTTGACTGTAACGGGGATCGAGAGGCGAAGGTATATGGCTTCTCACACTTCACTGCTTTGTTGCCATATTTGTGATGGTACCAACACTATCCAGGATGCTCGAGTGAATTCGATCAATAATGTGTTCTGTCGTACACTCCTGGCATGTTAATTTGTTTCGTTAACAGGTCAATTCCGGCACTGACTTCTCCAACAACGTTCCTCAACTCTGAGTCCTCTGTGTGAGTTTCATCTCTCCAAGAGATTTGGAACCGGTGTACATTGGTTTAGCAGTTTGACTTTACATGGTTTCATCTCCCATATCCGCTAGCTCTTCCAAAGTACCGCCTTCAGAAGCCGTTATAAGCTCTCGCGTATCTGACGTCAGTTTATCCAACCAAAATTGTTTCAAAATGTCATACATCAGCTTTCAGTTACCCAGGAGCCCGTGTATGTATTGTAGAAGTTGTGAGGACATTCTGTCCCTAGCTCTACGGTGGTAAACAAACCACGGAACATTTTTGCGTCTGACCGTCCCACACGCCAAACAACTGACGCTCGAATGAAGTAGTGTGGGTTCCCCGAGAAGATGTCCTCCAAGAGATCCTCGAATCCTGCCGCGAAGTAGGTAGATAGTAAATGAACCATATACAGCAACTTAATAGATTCAAAGATAACGTTCTTAGTCGCAAAAACTGCTTCGATTTGACAGAACTATACCGTGGGATTTCGAGGGGAGTATTTCGGCAACCGCGGTGTGAAAGTGTTTGCATTTTTGCTGTTTGTATTATCCGTGTATTCCATGAAGCAAGAAGGTAAAAAGCGAATTATCGACAAAAAGATGTCAGTAAAAATTACCGCAAGAAACATTGATCGTACCCACCAGTCATGTAGAGAGGATCTGAGACAACTTAGCTAGAGGAGATCTAGCAGTGAATAAAACTGTTGAATCGATAATTAAACGACGTCGTGGGAAAATCAAGTAATGTAAACTGTCGATCGTTGCACTCACCACTTTGATCGGTGTGTTGTTCAAATGATTGGGGCTAGTTAACCTCGTCATGCAATACAAAACTGATCATGCGTGTTACACCGGTACTAGGCGATGTGGTACAATCAACCAAGGTAAAGGCAAACCAGACTAGCAACACGTATGCATTTAAAGAACACGTAGCAAGTTAGTTACCAAAACAACACCTTAGGTACAAATCATGGGAACCACGCAACCATAAAAATTACTGCGAGACAATTGTTGTACAGAGTTGAATCCAGGAGGAACATTGGTTCTTACTTGAATTTCGAGTATCTACTAAAGTTTCGTACACTGTTTAGAACAAACTGACTTATTCCGTAACTGATTGCAATTAAGTAATGCTATGAAACAGGGTCACCTAGGTCCACTGTCCTTATATGTAATTTTCAAGTAATTTTCACTGTAGTACCTTAAAATATTCTCGGCACAAGTTTACAGTCGGTCATATAGTATAATATTTCAGTGTATTACACGTTATTCCGAAACACAAAGTACACACCACAAACAACAATACAACGTTTACATATTTGTCGTTTTGAGGACAGATTGACACTTTTCCTTGTTATTTTCTTTCAACGCTTCTAGATTTTCCGGTCACTGAGTGTCAGCCCATAGTTTCTACAGCTCATAGAAGCAAATTTTAAGTGACTTACGTAAGGAGCTTGAAAAGCAGTATAATTTGCTCTTTAATTAGTGTCGTCCGTGAACCTCATTTGTTCATCATCACCATTATCAGCAGAGACAACAATACATCAGTGGTTCACACCAATGCTTAACTGTCACACAACCATGAAGAAAAAGCAAACCCTATATAGAAAGAGAGAAGGAAAAAGAAGGGGACGGGAAGGGACCTAACTAGTGAAAGTGACTACGTCCATATTCAAACATTCAGAATCAAGGTGCCTACACCTTGCAAACAACACAACCGAGCTACAAGCGGGAGTAAAGCGTCATCAGCAAGACAGCTTCCTTAAGGCTTTCACTGCCCCGCGTCATTAAATGCACTGACTTCCCAGACAACTCCTCCAAACAACGACACAATTCACGCCACTGAGCTCGATTAGCCGCCATCTCACCTAGAGTCTCCAACCACCGATTCTGTGAGTCGCGAGGGCCCCAGCCCGGGAGACGAACTCGATCTACAATGGTCAACCACTTGTTCACATTACAGCAAAGCTCTTCGACATGGATTTTCAGCTTGTTCCGATTCACATGTGCAAGAGGAGAAGTTCTGAGCGGATGTGAGATAAAGCGGTTTCTAGTCGGCCATCGGTAATTACAGATGGACTGTGCACCCAACATCTGCCACTATTCCATGGGAGAATATTCGCCAGCTGAAGAATAAATATCCTACTCTACAAAATGAAAAAGGTGAAACGAATGCAGCTTAACTTGTAAAACCCAAAAATGTGGATATTTTGCCAAACGAATCATTTTAAAGTCTGCTGTATCGGAGAGCTCCTGAGGTGAAGTCTGTACCTTTTATAAGAAACCTACCGCACACCTGACCCGAAGTTAAATTTCCTCGCAGTAAAAGTTAAATTTTCTTCGCAAGCAGAATAGAGAACTTCCAGCTTTAAAGGTTGACTTATCTCCACGAGATATTGCCGCTTCCACAGAACTGGTGTGAACATGAGAGTTTGGAATATTTCCATCTATTTTAAACTAGAAATTGATTGTGAGAAGCAGCGATGGTGTTCTTGGGGGTTGAGTGAACTACAACATGCGACGGTGAATTAGAGCCAACAGTTTTTGCACTCCCACAATTCATCACGTAAACGGAAAACGAGTATGCATTATTCCACACCCGGTCGGCTAGATTGAACTAGGACGAATGAATGTGACACGTGCACATCTGCAGTGCAAACTCACAGGTGAAACCGCTAGTATATGTTGGTGTTAGTCCAGACTTGATCTACAATTCCCGTTCACATAAACTGATCACAAAAATTCAATCTGTTAATCAGTCAAAACTGAACCACCGGAAGCATTGTACTTGACACATGATGGTTTGATTAAAAAACACCCAGAAGCTGAAAGCGACATTGGTGCATACTACCTCAAACTTGCTGTTGCAACAAATTTTAGTTAAGAAAACTTCATACCGGCAGCTTCATCAATAAACGCAATTTTAAAAACCCCGTCAAGTTGATGTATCATATGTCTCGGTTTGTTTTATTAGCAAATGCAGACACAGATTTCGCACATTAACCCGTGCAAGCGACCACCTACATTGTCTGTCCGTTGTGGGCGGTTCTGTGTGCATAATGTGTGTGCATAATGGCGCACAAGTTGTTCCGGTGCCAATCGGGATATGTGCGCGGTCACATACAGTCAACTTGTTCCTTTCCGCTTGATGTAGTCCAGTGGGGCTGGGCAGCGATCGTTACTAGCTTCGGATAACTGTGCGAAAGAAAACTGGTGTGGTAATAATCGAGACAATCGTCCAGGTTAACACCATGATTGGAACCGATGTGGAAAACTCGGACGCTCACGTGAGCGACGTGCGTTTATTCGACCGGCTCCAAGATGACGGTAAATTCACCCACTTGATTGCCGATAGGCTGGGAGGTGTGGTGTTTACACCACATTCTGGGTGCAGCAAAATCTGACAGCAAAGGCCTTGGAAGCAAGTAGCATTAAAAATCTCAACAAATTTGACGAACTTTTAACCACTCGAAAGACTACCTGAAAAGCCTTCGTCATGGTAACCGCGTAGGCAGTCGGCCAAATTAGCATCAAAACCGTTTTAATCACTTCAACTTTCAGTCACAAAGGATATGTACTCGAACAGGTCACCTCGTTGTAAAACAACCAGTGTGTGATGTCTTGCCCAAACAAAGAAAGGAGTGCCTGCAAAAGTTGGTTGTAGAAAGTGGATTTTGTCTTTCAAATGTGAGATGTTGGGGAGGTAAAAGAAAAGTTCTCAAACAAATTGATTCCAAACCTGGTTGCTTCGACTAGTATTTTAAGCCTTTCTGTATTCACCTCAACCGATGGATCGTCTTTGAGACAAGAATAGAAGAATATCATTGTTTTATGATTATTTTCCATTCACGGCTCAACCGAGTTGTCTGAATAAAGAATTGTCGAATGAAGTTAATACGTAAATAATTCTTTGTCAGTACTTAGTCGATAAAAAAAGGTCAATCAATATCACCGTTTGAGTATGGACCCGACCGATATCAACACAATTAAATTGTTGGTCTGCAATACCAGTGTATCAACTGATACTCATAAGTTTAAATCCCGGTTGTCAGCAAACATGCTCCCTTGTTAGTTGTAATAATACGGGTGCCGACTGATTGAGCGCAGATGCTTCAGACCAACAGGGGACAACTTATCCCACAGTGCTCGCTGTACACTGCTGGTGAGCTACACTCACTGGACAAGTCTCAAGTTAAATTTTCTCCTCAAAATATTGTAGACTTTCGTCTCCAACAAGTTCACTGAGCTAATTTACAAAAAGACAACTGCAATATTGTTTCGAGATTTTTCAGGCTATTAAAAATGGTTACTCCATCCAAAGTTGTTCCTAGGCGATCTCCACCCTTTGAGTCGACAACAAAACTGACCAATTCAGGTTTTATAAACGCCACTTCCAGACACATTACAGGAAGTTAAAGACGATATACATCGCCAGATAATCTAACTTCTTAATGGTAGAACCTTCAGAGTCACAATTGGCTACGGTCTTTTGTCCCTCGCATCTATCTCAAGGGGTGTATCATAAGGATCAGTGTCAGAGTCATTACAATTTTTAATCTGCATTGCCTGATTCAGCGGACAGAATTTCCAGTAGCTTTACTCTCTGTAAACGAATTACAAATCTGGAACTTCCACATTCTCAACATTTTGCATGCTGTCCACAAAAAATTAAATATTCACAGCATTTCCCACATTCTATCAATAAAAGCAAATGTCACTATGACCAAGTAGGCTTGTGATTTTTAAAGAGCCAATCCTGTCAACTTCATTGAATGGCTCATAGGTTCTTTGCCATTTAATACGATCCCGGACAGGCTGAACTATTCCAGCTTCTACTAATGCTTCAAAGAAACGGCGTTAACTAAGTGGTTCATGAAATTTGGCTCTGGACGTTTAAAATTTCCCACCATTGATGTGTGAATGTAACCTAAAGATGCCATCCGGTGCAAAGCGTTATGCAAAATAGGGTTGGCGTCCCCATACATTTGTACTTCACGCTAACCACATAGGTTGGGTTCGGACTGACACTAACTGCTTGTCTGACCAGTTTAGAGAGATTCATAAGAACGTCGACACGAATACAAGGTCTTCAGGTGCGAGCCCAAGTTTGGAGGGAGGCCACATCTTCGACACACTATCCTGCTACGGAGGGACACCTCACGGCCCCATACTTCCTCCGTAAACCAGGTCTGCAATATGTTTATGTAAACTGTTTTGATCGTTCTTAGTTTGTTAGAGTGTGAAGTCGCATTGACAAACGAACGATAACCGTATACAGTCACTGATCTCAGCAGATATTGTAGATGAATATGCTTGGATAGATACACTAAATAAAACAGACCAGATCAGCGTGCTGTAATCGGCTTTGATGCCACCATCCCTTGTCAATAGGACAGCGAACTGCGGTTTGTGAACGCCCGCATTGGATTTGGCATGTCTGGAGGTCATTTCGAGTAATCTCAGGTCAACCGTATCAGGATTTCTGATGGCATGCAGTTTAGTTTTCTCAAATTTGCTGCTCATTGGTTTGACAAAAATACCTCTGATCCCAACAGTAACCGTAGATGGTAGGCAAGTCAAGATTCACGCGACCGTTTTATCATTTGTTTGGTCAGGAGGAGTATTTGAAGCCAAGGGATGATGATCGAGGTTTTGTGCGCCGTCCCCGACAGATGATTTACGCCGAGAGCAGTTAGATCAGAGATCATGAATGATGTTAGTCTATATCATGTATCATTTGAGTAACGCACGATAGCTTTGGGAACCAGGTATATCGTGCATAATCATTCCTCACCGGCTCTCAGCAACTCCTTAGGACCCAGACGACAGTTACAGGCGCGTATATTACTCTCTCTCAGGGCGTACCCTACTGCGGCTGGCTTGTTGCAACGTAACCAGATTGTAGAAGTCATCTACGGTATGAAGAGTCATCCACAGACGGAGCGGAACAAGTGTGTGTATCAGAGATACGTCACAGTTTTTGAATTTGTTCCATAGAAAAAGTAGGATAACACAGCCGTTTGAAACTTGATTTCTCTCGTGCTCTTCTCAAATGGCTACTAATGCGGGACTGCTCGTCAGTAGGCTGAACACAGTTAATGATCGACACACAACTATCTGCGATTTTTGGGGATGCTGATGCCCGTATCCACGGTGTTTACTCTACGGTATTCACCAAGGTTGATGGACTATGTAGTTGCCTGCTTCATTTCTTTCGTTCTTATCAGACGAGTTTTTTGTGATACTAGGAATGTCCAGTAGATTGATTGCGAAGCTTTGACTGATTGACTGTGGAAAACAGAAGTTGAGGCATTATTAGACTAACAAAATCAGACGGTCACTTAGTATGCTAATTGGACGAAGTCAAAATAGCTGTGAGCTGTTCCTCGTTTTTTATCAACAATCACAGTGTCAATTGGCTGTGGAAGCGATAGTCACCCGCCTGCTTCGCACGGTCTTGACTTCCACAGATTAGCATCTGTTCTTGAAAACGGTAATGCAATTTGAAGTATAAGATGAACCTACATCGAGTAGGCAAATAAAATGTTCATTGCGTGACCAGCTTACACCACAGGTTTAGTAGCTAATAGGCTGAGTGAAACAAACCTACATTTTCCCGTGACTAATTGTAACATGGCAACCTACTGGTAGGTGGACATATGTGCGTTGTTGACAACACATTAAACCTTGAGGATTTCTACCTGAACAAAACTGGCCAATCCGTGTTCAACAAATTACTGGATGGTTTGTTGTGTTGTGTTAGGGTATACCAGCAGCAGTTGACCATAAATTCTGTCTGACCTTTTAGCGTCCTCACCTTAGGCGGCAGCATAAGATCAATGCCTCTGATAGTTTTGCCTTTCACTGATTTGTTGCGCGTTATCGTCAAGCTGACACGTGTGTGAGGTTGTGTGTGCATGCACATTCGCCTTCCCGTTGATTCACACGTCCCAAGTGACCACACATGCCGTTATTTGTTGGCCGCAGATAGGAGGCCATATCAATGGGAGTAAAACCTCCTCCACAAAATTCACCGAGTTAGGTAAACGGAGAGCTCAGACTTTGATTCGATGGCCTCCGACAATCATGAAATGGTAGAATCAACTGCTTTTTATATCGGAAGATGAAGCACAGAAAGGAGTTTGCCACCTAGTCAATGAAAGACATCCTAGTAAATAGAGACCCCACCGAAACATTCACCTACTACACCTGGGAAGCTCAATACAATCTGATTATGTGCACCGTCGGGGTGAACGGGGCCTACCAGCTTCAGACAACATTTAACGTAGTACCCGGCCAATTTTGACAAAGATCTACAGTTAACCACAAATACCAAAACAAAATTTACGCTTTAACCATGAGTGTGAAGCATACGCGTACATCAAGTGCTCCGCAAACTCGAGCTTTTCAAACACTTACAGACTGAAATATTCAACACAACGAACATAAGGGTATTTCCAATCGGCTCCTCAGAGAAAGCGACTCACAACAATTGTCATCTTACCACGCCATTCAGTATCAAAGCTGTTTTTTACTTGTATAGTCACACTAATTTGCTAACACTCTATATCAAACTAAAGGGTATATGAATGCCCCTCTGGAAGCCCAGCATCAGTGAAGTCCGAAAGTAATGATTTGGCGTGATTTACATTGCATACAAATCCCCAGTTCCTCGACGGATCAATAAAGGGTAAAGTTCACTTTTTTGTACATATTTACAAACCACAAATGCCTCGACATTTTGAAGGAAGGTGGCAAGTGTCTGTATCAATTTACACAAACAAACTGCATACGGCTATCAGCACAATGAAGCTCCCGTGCACAACTTGGAATTAACAAATCAGTTCGATGAAAATTCTCAACTGCGGTAAATGCGATGATCGTGACCATGAAGTGGACGAATTCACTGCGGTTAAATCAAGTCCACAATGTATACAACGGAACCACCCACAACTAAGGAGTTAAGAGAATAAAGTCAAGCTAAGTACCGATAGAAATGAAATAATCCTGTATGAATTCACAAGGTACACATCTGAAGTAATGTTGTGGGGATGAAACAACAGTTCGAACAACACAGGAAACATGAAGCTCATAAGATGAATTCAGTTCCCAAGCTCACCTTGAGCGTAAACATAACGAAATGAAATGAACGAAACCTCAATTGAGACAAAAGTAAATACCACTGGTTTTCACAATTGACCTTGATCACGGTTATGGAAACCAAGGCAAGCGCAATGCAGTTGTTAAAATTCATTGGGCACACAGCGTGGTGAATGATAAAGACCTAGATAGATTTGGGTAATTATACTCGGTTGCAAATCTATGACCTTGTGCAACGATGAATTTGCTTTGGCTGTCAGCCTTGAGCTAGTCGCAGTGACTAACGAGGCTGAAAGTGACGACTGTTTTGTATCGTAATTTTATGTGGGTTGTTCACCTATATCGGTCAAATGTTTGGTTGTTTGTCAACTGCCGGTTGCTATCATTCATGGACTATGATAGTCGAAGTACTGGGACGATGGAGCCGGTCGTTTAGTCTGAAATGTACGTCACTCCAGTGCCAACGAGAACAGTTGTGCTTACAGTGGTGTTTTCGGGTTGATCGTCAGTCTAACTCGGTTAGGAGGGCTGTTTTACATAAGCCTTTCAGTTTGAAGTCCTATGAAATGATTTGGACCCGAGATTTTGATGTCGGATGTCCACCTAGAGGACGCCCAGTAATTTGATTACCTAATTCTGCGATTACAAAAAATCTCGGGGCAAAATGTCTGGTGAACATTTGATAGAAACCAAAGAAAGTCGATTATAGATCATTTCTATTTATTTCACGTCTTTCCTGACCTACCGTTAGCGCTATAGTCGATTGCTTACAAGTTCGAACAATTGTGACCACTGGAAGACAGTAGCATTTTGTGTTGGCTTGCCAGTACCAAACAACGAATTACACCAGCAGTACAGGCGGAGTCAGAAAATATGGAGTAAAAAGTGAATAACAACCAACGTGAACAGAACGATGCCACGTATTTCGCTGACGACAGTCTAAGGTTAGAAAACAATTGCTTTTGGACACAAAACAGGTCTGAACTGGTTTGTCGCGACGGCCTGATGGAACTCAAAGGGTCGCAGATCGTCCTGAAACGCGCAGGCCGAGGTCAGCTACAGGTGGCCACTTGTAGAGAGGATTTGCCATCTACTAATGGAAGCTGAGGTCCTACGACTTGATGTGAGTACTCAGTCGGACTAAACAGTCCTTTCACACCCACATGGATAAACGCACACTCAGTCCTGAAGCTGAATCAGGAAGAACCAATGTCAAGAATGGACATCCCTGTCCTCCAGACGCCGTTCCGTTTCACTAGGGACGGCCTTATGAACGAAATACCAGTTTTGGAAAACACACCTCTTCTGTTTCAGATGAATAATATCAGTTTAAGTTTCAAAGACCGATATAAATGAACTAGTGAGTAACTCAGTAACAGTTAATTTACCATGATTGCAGTTGAAAGACAATGAACTAATGTCACTTCGTAGCTGTCCTGCATCGAGTGTTACACAGACTTAGAGTGGAAATTCATCCAGTGATTTGTCCTTCGTCTCACCAGTGCCCATGTCAATATGAGAAACAGGAGCTAACAAAATTCCGACTATCTAAACATTCGCATCACAGAAAGTATTGGCGATGGGTCAATAAATCGCAACGTTCATCGGGAGAAAACGTGGACTGATCAAATCTGTTAACCACTACGTTGCGTAAAATCTAGAAATGCTCGTGACGACCATGAGAAGAAACGAACGCCCAGAACTAAAGAAACGTGTCAAGAGTGATGGTGCAATTATGCCAACAACCCAACGAACATTTCGGTGAAGCAGACGTGCAAGGCTGCCAACTTGAGACCATTTGGTCAGTTACCCCGAGGCTGCCTTATTTAAAGGAGATCAACCTTTTGGTGTTGAATCGCATCAAGTGCATCTGTTTTCATGTCACCGTGGAGAAAGTGACAAAGACAGCATCAATAGTACCTTGTCTTCAAGAGCCAAGGAGCAAGTGCCTAAACAGGTGCACAAATCGAATCCACAACCCGACGCAGTGGCCACAAAGAATCGCGGCTTGCACGACGGAATAACATAACATTACACACCACTAAGTGAATTTAAACAGCCTTGACGGCCACAATCCGTGGATCGTGGGGCTTACTGAGGCCGTGGAGACGAACAGGTTCAAGCCTGTCTTATGATAACCTCGGCTGACCTGAGCCTATTGGATAATAAGCAGAATTCACGCCACAATGAGTAGTGTTCAATTCAGTGTTCATACTTTCATTTCCCTATTGTAGACTGTAAAACGAAAGCTTCCAAGTTAGTGATTAGCTGTTACTGGCAGGCCACTAAGAAATGCTGGCGACCGTCTACAACTTTCTTGCTGAGTGGATATCCAACAAAATTCGTATCAGTCGAAGTTGAGTAGTCATCTGGCCAATCATACGTGACTCGCACCATGAGAGCCATTGGCCGGAGTCACACGTACAGACCCCGCTTAAGTCCGGGAATGCACCAACAAACCAGTAGCGTGGTCCTCACGCTCACGTGACCGCATATCCAAAGGCGTAAGTCGTTCCACGAGAAAGTGGAGCAACGTGATGTGACAAGCCTAACGACTAGGTGGCACAGGCGTCGGCCACCCGTGCCCCACACCACCTGCGAAGCTGCTCCCAGTCCCACACACCCCCATATTGCTTTGCCCTATCAAATCCTCTCGCATCAATTAACGCAATTCATAGCCGGTCCGGTTTCTTGTCAGAGTATCCACAGTTTGTTGTCGGAAATTATTTCGTGGCATGACTTTCTGCTGTTTTTAACATTTGCTCGAAATGAAAACATTTTTCCAATATTGGTAAATAAACAACTGGTACTAAGTATTCGTCATAACCGCCATCAATTAACTGAAGATGTAATTGTCTGTGGTTTGTTTTGAAAACATGAGTTGGACCTTAGAGGATTCCCAAAACTAGCATATGCCGTCTGTTTGTTTGTCCGAGCACACTGCTGGTGGGGACGAATGTCGCTCACTATGATGAGACGGGAAAAATGACGCTGCCCATCCACAAGACAGATCAAACAAAAGTGCGTACTTCTACAAAATTCACTGACAACTGGTTGCTTTGAAATGATGCATTAAATTGATTTAGCATTGTCGAATCTCTCATTTGTTAATATGCATCAGCTACCCGGAACTCGGAAACCAAGAATAACAAAAACGGTCATCGGGACAGGAAGGTTTTTTCTGTTTGCTCAATTTGAGGCAATCCAAATAGTACTGAGTAACTGCGCACTTCATTTGATACTAAGCTAAAGCCTGGTCAAATAACTGCCTAACCCGTTAGGCAGAGGGCCGTGGAGGCCATAGTCGTGGAGCTTCAGTAGGAGAAACGATTATGCGACCCTGACCTGATGATCAGGCTTACGCAATGAATTGATTCAGAGGATTACTCTGACCAGCACGTCCATCCGGGCAGGTACAACTATCTCGGACGGTCGCCGACTGTTCAGCTAACCTTCGTTGGATGCCGCTAATGCTTCGGTTAATCGATCACCACACTCATTCGTCATGTTACCTGTCTGCCTGAGTGTACACGGCTATTATTAACGTCCCACACAATTATATGAAAGATGGTGAATGAAACCTATGTGAACTCCGCAGGAAAATGGTGTTTCTCACTGTTACTCCCCGTACTTGGCTGCGATGGTTTGTCAGAGCATTTCCGTTATCGATGTCATTTGGCAATAACCAACCACCCTGAATAGCGAATATTCACAGTAAGTGAACGTGCCGTAAGGCCCTGCAGTAAAAACCATTAGCAGCCTAATTTAGAAAGACCAACACAGTTTCTCTCAGATGAACAGATAATCACCAATATGTGGACTGAACTACCCCCCTTCTCATTGAGAATATCCACGACTGACTAGATCGTGTTAAGATCTCCCCGCACATACTGTTCCATCTAAGACCTTGTAGCAAAACTGTGGAACATCAATCCACCTTCCATAAGTCAATCGACCAACAACGTTCAACCCTTGTCGAGTAGCACACCGAACTCATTGTACCTAATCAATCGGCACAAGAAAACAAACAACAATAACAAACTGCTCGATTCACTCTGGATCGGAGACTCATCCAGCGTGCACGTAAGGAGGCAGCGAGTCGAAACGAGAACCGTACCCACATTGTCAGGTTCGAGGCAGTCAACTGACTGTCCACCACTGTCCAATAATGTACAGTAATCATGAAGTAAACATGTTCCAGCTGTAGCCTTATGAACGTGACTTCCAGGTTTGAATAGGAGCGCTCTTTTGAAGCGAAACATAGCCCACGTTCGCTAATAATGCTAAAATTGGGGGAATACCAGACCCTGATTTTACTCCCAACAATACCATCAACCACTGTACTTTAATTATGCAAGGGTAAGTGGTCCGTCTTGCCCAATTTAGCTTGTTTCGTACAGCTGTACAGATAGGGACTGAGGCTCAAACCAGCACGACTCTCGAAGTACGCATAAAACGATGAGGTGGAAACGGTACAAAACGTGAAACATCTAATCGATTGACATAAGGTAACACCCGTTGAACACAGCAATCGATATAAGTATGAAATAGGTGAAGAATAAACTGGACCTCTAACCGGTCCCACTCCTTGAAAAACCACAACCCAACAACACTACTCGAGAACAAGCAACAAATATTACACGTAACTCTCGAGTGCGAGTATAAAATCATTGGACAAAATAGCTTGGCATGCTGGAGTCAGTCAAGTGAAAGCATACAGCACTGCAATTTAGGAAGGCACAGCTGCGTACTGAAATTGATCATTGGACGAAACGTAGTCAGCGATGTCAAGGGCCAAGACACAACTCTCCCTTACTAAAGGCTCACCGTCTATAAGAAACTGTTTCAAAACACAACGGGCAGCCAGTGCAAAAGTGATGGACTCCTCTGATTTACACAACTCGTCTTCCGCTTCAATTTGCCCAATAACGGCGCCCAGAGCCTCGGCAGCTTCATGTCGAACCATTGCGTGTTCCGACGTTGATTGAAGACAATCAGCCAGATCGGGTACAGTGACCTTCATGCCCAACTGTCCGAGCACAAAAGCCACTTCATGGCGAAGCAGAGCGCTCCCAGGAGCCTTTAAACCCTGAGCTAACAGAGCAGCCAATGCATCTGCAGAAGCAGTGCCGGATGAAGGATTCAATCGCGCCTCCAAAATAGAGTCGCGCAAACTGAACAAAGCACGGTACCGAGTAAACAATGATTTCGCTGGGTCCATCATGATATCTCGTAATGTAACTCCGTCAACTGAGGACGAAAGTTCCAATCCGGGAGCTGGATCCACCGTATCCGGAAAAACCTGTTTGGCAATTTCGTATCGTGGTTGCCGACCCGCTTGCTGTCGCAGCCATGTCAGACGACCAAGGCCAATTTGACAGGTTTCTGCAAGCTAATAAAGAAAAACATGAGAAAAAAAACGGAAAAGTAGATTTGCCAACTCTAGCCCACAGGCTGGATGTCAGGATCAGTTCTATAATAAACGAAGCACAATACAGCGTTGCCGTGTTAAACGAAGCCAGTACTGCTGCCGATGCATGCATAGTTGACCAAACAAGGAATGTCTGCAAACAACGTGAATGAAACTGCGACAATAGTTCAACGGAGTAACCGTGTCTTTCAGAATTTGAGGCAGCTCGTGACGTAATTGTGTGAGCAAATTGAGTGCTAGATATTCCAAGAAATGTGATAACTTGGAGGACGGATACCTATACCACACAAATGAGTAAAAGACATGGTTTACTAAAACGGGAGCAGAAACCAGAACATGACCATGATAAAAACAGACGTACGGTTCACATTTATTTTATTATCACAAGTCAGCCACCGATAAACGATAGTCAGACAACCGATCTGAATAGTTTCATGAATACCAGATAAGACGACGGTTTCATTACAGTAAAAAAATCGACAGACTCACTTAAAGCTAGTCGAGTGAAACACCAAAACGCAACTTCTAACCCGTCACCATAATATATCAACTAACAGTGGCCTATACGCGCACGTAACGATTGTCGGATATCTGCTTGAACGGACTGCTTACGATAGCTGATCGCCCCCACTCAGACCACACTTTGCAGGCGTATGCATACACATCCATTTATACGAACAGCGTAGAAATAAAACTGGACTGAGGCCCAATCCAACTGTCCTTCAGAGTTCATAAACGTTGGGGGTAAATACAAGATGGCCCAACCAAGTCCACACAGTTAACGGACATATGGAAAAAGGGAATTGTATATCCTATGAGTACACCACATTAGTTGACTCGGAAAATCGGTTAACTGTAAAAATTACTTAGAGAACAAGGTTGTGTGGATTGAGCGACGATGACAGTGTTTGTGGAGTCAACTAAAGCGCCCTGACACTAAGAACATGAAATCAGATTCAACATATTTTTCTCATTCATCAGACATAGAATTCACGTACACCGAAATACTTTTTATCGCCTGCACATGGCATTCAAGGTCACAAATTTAAAAAGTAACACTTTTGCTTGTTTTGTCAGGTCAAAGACTGTGACGAAAGCGTGCGTTATTGTCAGACCACTGCTTTATTCTACTCGTTGTTCCGTTTTGAAGTATTATGATTCGCGGGCAATTAACAACCGGTGAAGTAAGGTAGCTAAAGAAGGTAGAACAAACCAAATCGTTCAAGCTCTCAGAAGGAGAGAAACAAATTAATCCTTGAAACAGACCGCAGACACTAAATGAATAATCCCACTAGAAATGTAATGAAGCTAACAACACAAATAGACGAGATGTCTTTAACACGAGTATCTACCGTGCTACATAAGGAGAAAAGATTAGACGTCCGGGGATTAGATTAGTAGGGATGACCCCAGGTAGGGTCATCCGGATAGGACTACAGGCTGTCGTCCACCAGTTCGCACTAATAACAAGGCTGAAGAGAAGAGAGGTCGCAAATGGAAAACTGACTTGAACAAAGAAGTCAGGAACATTTTTTTGCACAATCTATCTCTCGAGCACACTTCGCTGCATCTTATCAGGCACATACTGAAGTCTTTGAATTTGTATAGCAAAGTTCAATAGGCTTTGTGAAGTTAAACAACAAAATCAACAAACAAACACATGTAAACTCACACACATCCATTCACATCAGTTACAAGGGCAATCTGGTACTAACGGACTATTCTTTCTGTACACAGAGGGGTGGCTACCGTTTGCTAATTGCTACCGCCTCCGCGAACCGGAGAAACCTTCGATTTTTTGTTGCGTAACATATTCGAAACGCTTTCTCCAGGTTCAATCGGGGTCGAGCGAATGACGAGACTGGTTCCTCATGATTTGTCACATTCTGACTTGAGTCCGGCATTGTGGTCTCCATGATCGTTTTGCGTACACAAACTGGAATGTGTTCGCTGACCCGATAACATAACTGCTTAAGTGGCCCGGCATTCACACAAGAATTTACTAATGATGTATGATTTGGCTTTAAGCGGTAGCAATGTTTTCAGAGGTGGTGTAGGGATTCGGGTGGTGATGAACAGCATGACCAGTTAGGTTACGTACAACGTGCGTCCCACAGCAGCCGTTCAAATTTGTTACGGGAAAAGGTTGCTTTGCTTTTTTGAAGAAAATTGAATGTCATGGTTGAGAGCGAGGTCTCAGTCGTTGTAGTTGTTAAACGATAACAATCTCCGTCTAAAAGCCAACTTGGACATTACACGCGTCGGTACCGTCAATGCTGGCTTTCAAATGCCTCTGCGCGGCAGAGCATGGGTGAGAAAACACATCCACCTTTCCAAACATCCGTAAATCGTGTACGTCTCGCAAGACTTGTGCATAAAAGGTCCCACCAACTGACGAGTCTTTATAAGATGAGAGCTAGGGCTACAACAGGGTTACCGATTCACTGATTGTTCACCCAGAAAATTAGGGAGTCATGGCTGGAAACCTTACAAGAAAAGGTGCATGAATCGGCCCGTTGGAAATCCGTTCCATTTAGGAAGAGAATAGACATGATGGAACTCGGTTTTGACGAATTCGCAAGGTTCACTGAGCTTTACCAAAGCAGCAGATGAAGCGACGCACTCGTTGCCGGCCACCAACACACATAGGAAAGCATACAAACAACTTGAATGGTTATGGATTTCATTAGCCTGGTGAACCTACTCAGTCGTAACAGTCTTTCATCCTGAGACAACTTCCAACTGCCACAATGGTTCCGTTCTAACACCACATAATACGTCAAACACACTGGGATTGCAGGACCCCGTTGGAAGCTGGCCGCTGGCTATGAACTCTGTGCTGCACCCTACCACCTTACAAGTGAGGTTGAGTCGATCAAAAGCTGTGAATTGAGTTTTCATGTTAACTCTACAATTGTCATTTCAATCACGCATTATTTCATTCACAGTGACAGAAACGTTGGCGGTTGACTACAATATCCTGTTAAACGCTACTGCATCATCCCCCAAACCGTTCTACTTAGCGCTCGCTTGTAAAATTACTCTTTATTTAGTGACCGTCACCAATTGTTGTATCCTATCACACAGCGAAGACCTGCTTTGAATTTTCTTAACAACTGTAGCACAACTGATTCGCCGACTTTACCAGGTGATTTCATTGTCATCTGACGCTACGTATCCGTGGACCATCTTCCTCGGATTACCTACCTTGAATGTACGTTTAGTTCCTTGACGGTACCTTTCATAGATTCATCATGAGTTGACCAACACCGTCATTTGACTTCCATAGACATCGAGTACACAAATTCCAATGAGACATTTACCGTATTAATTTGTAAACCTGACAGCTATTTGCAGCTGTTGGGTCGATGATGCACAAATTGTGCAAGATTTCACCTTCTATCTGTACGCTCTGACAACACTCGAACTTCAAAGTCACGGGATCGAGGTTTGATTAGAAACCATAAAGCGGGGTTAAATTGGGACATGAGATGTTGCAGATCAGGTAGCTTTGGTTCGGGTTTACCGTGTAATATAACAGAAAAATAGGATTAAATCTTCCGTTAAGGGGTTTGGTTTACACATCTGTTGTTCACGATAACAATGATCCCACGCAGATCTGGACGAACGACAGAAATCAATCGGTGATACCGGGCAGGAGTGACATTGTTGAGCAACAATGCAAAATCTCGAAGACCCAGTTGTTATAAGCATCAGCTAGATGAGTCGCTGGCTTCTTCGAGTTGATAACGCTAGACCTCATCAAGTGAGGTTAGTCAAAGGGTTGACACTAAAATACAAAATCCATTTAAATGTTTAATAAGACAGTGAGAGGAGTAACATTTCGTACATTCTGATAACATGGATAACATGATAACATGGCGGAAATCGTGGCTTGAGAGATCAGATAGACCGACAGGAGGGTGGAAATCAAAAATATGGGGATTTTGACTACCGGGACAACCACAACATCAACACAAGTTGCTTCTGAACATACAGGGAGTATTTTGACACTTGATAGCCAAGGTCCCAGCAACCTAGAGGATGCGCTTCCGCTTGCTTCGAAAAATCACAGGGAATGTGTCACAAACCTTGATACTGTGTCCCGTTTGGATTAGGCGTTTTGCAATTGATGACGCCGGGTGCTGTCTACCGGTCTCTATACACGCATCGGGCGTTTCCAACTGGGTTTCTCAGCCACTTGGGAAAATGTTCTTTGATACGAGAAGCTGGCTGTCGGTTTGCAGTCAGCATCCCTATATTTTTAATTTCCACTCTCCTGTCGGTCTATCTGATCCCTCAAGCCACAATTTCCGCACTGTGCAACCCTATTTTAATGTTTGAAATTAGTTGTATATCCATGTTGTCAGAATGTACGAAATGTTACTTCAGAGAACATCACATGATTTGCGTCCTCTCATTGCCTCATTAGAGTTCATCAACGGAGCAAATTGCTTTAAATGCTTAGTCCAATGAGTAGCTTTCGAACGGTGCCACTCGAAACACTAGCCAGCACAGAAGGGCAGTGTTATTAGCGAGGTTCGATTGTACACTCATTGACTGATGCACTGTCAGTGTCGATAATAGGAAATTCGAAAAAATCAGTTAGACAGTACAACCCGATGTATTCTAGAGGCGTGCAAGTCATCACATAATGTCAGAACACGATCTAAGCATGACGGTTGTGGCACGTTGGCAAGTTCGTGAAATGCCAGATGAGGTGAAAGCAAACCTAAATATCCTTGAGAATGAGTGGAATCGTCTGCGAACTGGAATACACGAACACATAGGAAGGCGTGGGCAAAATGAAGCCCAGTGCGTCTAATCCGAAACACACACGTGAAAGCTAGTAGATGCACATCTGGTCGTGAATGGAAGCGCCTACGTGATCGGACGAGAACCGAGACGAACGAAAAACCCGAAATTAGGACGACCAGGAATGGTCAAATTGAGGAGAAAAAACTATACGGTTTTGAAGTGACAAACAGAAAATCACTAACGTAATCAATATTTGAAGAAGACTAAGTAGGGCACACACGCAAAATCATCAACATGCAAACTCGAGAATTACGTCCGAAGAGGAGCGAACAAACAAACGATAATGTTATGAAAAAACGCAAACAAGCGCAAGCAACGTAAAGGACATAGAAAATGTCGGGAATTATTTCAGCATTTATATGTGAACGTGATAAACATTGTCTCCAGTTAATCGTTGCGATAGATACTAAGAGACTTTCAATTAAAAGTCATCTTCCAACTATAGTGGTACCCAATGAGTACCAATTCCAATGCATAAAAAACTGGTCAGGCTATTGCGTGGACGATTTCAAATATTCATTACCCATCTATCCACCTCGTGTTAGCAAGAATCTAAACAATAAACAAAGATATACAAACAGATGTGTGTGAGATACATAGCTGAGATGATTGCAAAGTGGCGATTACAATTTAACTTACCTCCACCACATTACAGCAAGCAAATTCTGCCAGCAAACTTTCGACCAATTCTACATCTACCCCAGGAAATTCGCACAAAGCAGCCAGAGCCTCCGCAGCTTCATGTCGAACAATAGGAGGATGGCGCGAATCGCGTACCACTCTGACAAGATAAGGAACCGCTTCCGCATTCCCACGTTGCCCGAGGCAATAAGCGGCTTCGTGTTGAAGGAGTGCGTTGGCTACCGAGGACGGTTGTACCACGTCGCACAGAAACGCCGCAATCAGTTCAACTGCTAAGGGTTCCATGGCGTGACGTAATCCCCACAATGCTCGCGATCGCTCGACCAATGTGGATTTCGGGTCCAGTAGGCAAGCACCCCAGGCTCGAAGTTCCGCTTCCGGGACAGGTCGCTTGGAGGTGGCAACTTGTTGAAGATCCATCAGGCTACAAAGTTGATAGATGCCACATGATTAGAAACCCACGGTTATATTGAATCAATCGCGATTGAACTAATGAAGAATTCAAAAAAGCAGACCCGCCTTTAATTGAACACATAAGGCCAAAAGACAGATATAACGTGCACCAAACGTGCAAACAAGGAAAATTAGAATGAGAATAAGGAAGACCCTAGAACTGCGACCCTATAACGCAATTTCCAGTCAGAAATGCAGTTGTTTGCACAATAATGCAACAACCGACAATGAAGTGAACGTATCATTGCAAGCACCACAGTCGTTCCAAAACTCCTCCGAAGTGGATAAATAGAACCACAAGCGTTACATCAGTAAATAATTGAATAAGTAAGTTAGCAATACAAACAAGCTCTCTAACAAAACATGCGACAAAAAAGCCACGTTTTGGTATGACTGGAACTCTTATGTGCAGAAGAAGCAAGTCGACTACGTGAAAGTAAAATGACTGTTCAGGATCGTGTCATACCTATAAGGCTAAAGCCTAAATGATCGTATACACAGACGATTAAGAGTATTCCAAGTATTACCGGCAAACAGCCGTTCTTTGAGTGACCTCAATAGACTCGATGCTGGTTGATAAATAGCAAAGTGAGTTTTCATTCCATAGGTAGTTCTACAGGAAATAATTCGCGGTTTAACATAACTATAACCCATAGATACCATCTTCATAAGTGGTTCCTAAATGGTAACATATGACACAACTTGTGGCCTTTTGAGTTGAATGCTGTTAAGCAGTTCACACACAAACGATACATTTCAGAGAATAAAAGTCTACATACAATAAAACGTTTTCAACCACATTGGATTCACATACGTAACGTGATGAGACAACTGAACACATCAAAACGATCACAACGAAACCAGAAGAATGACAATAGGCTCATTCTGTAATTTTCTGATCTGGATAGCAACGCTTCAGCGAAACTTAATGGCTGACTGGTTCTGCCAGCATAGACGGTCGATAAATTTGAAGGAGAGTTGGCCAGATTGCAAGGGTTCACGCGTTGCACAGTGAAAATAAGCTTTGCCGGGGAACTCGGTCTCGTCGCATCCGATCATCCACTTACGAACACACTCGGTGACACGAGTGTCTCCAGCAATCCGTATACGATTATGCGTTAGTAATTCAGCATTAACGTACATCGAACAAGTGCGGTTTTGCAAACCTTCAAGAGTACGTGATTGGATAGACGACTGAAATCATCTGTTGTAATCAAGACAGTCGCTGAGAGATTTGCCAGTTAAACACGCCCGTGGAGTGTATGATAATGAAACTACAGGGTTGCTTTTCCGTTTCTAAAGTTACTAGACAGTGTGCCTTGTAGTGATCCCGTTTGTTATGCGAAAAGTCTGTAGCATACCAACATTCTATTGAACACGACAGATTGTGATAGAAGCAGTATGTATACTCATTTCCAGATATTGGTGCATTCGACAGTAACGTACAGCAAGTGCTGATCAATAAGACATTCACCTAGGGACAGCTATAGCCGCCGCACACGGCTGAGTAACATACAAGGAAACTGTTTGTTTTGACCACTATAGGTTTCTTGTAACAAGACGTGGGCATACAGCCCAGATATACTGTATGAACCAATTCTGTCCTGGCGCTCATTCGGTAGGGTGAATCAAACCGGTTTCTGTATGTGAAACATCATGCATAATATATCGTATCAGCCGGACATACAAACCGGTAATTGAGCAATCGCATACGAAGTGTGACCGTGTCGCTTTGAATGGACAGATGCGTTCGATTAAGATCAAAATTCGGAACTAAACACAAACACAAATCGCAGCACGGTTAATCAGACAAAATGATAAAAGGAGTAAAAAAAACTTGATGAATTGGTTAAAAGTGTGCGTGTATGTATTGAACTGTACACACAAAACCAGAACAGACGTACAAATCGCGCTCCCGCGCAACACGAGAAGTGTAACCTGATGATAAGGAAAGTGTTATTGTTACGGGACGGAATAAAAAAACATATACAGAGTGAACAGGAAACAGAGACGACCAAAAACAGTCACAGAGTGGAGAGTTTTGAAGAGCTACAGATAAAAAAAGGTGGACACAGTCGAGAGTGGCCCTAGGAGAGCTAAAGAGAACGAAGCGATTCACAGTGCAATCAACCAACACGAAACTGTTCGGAACAGCAAAAAGTATGACACAAATACGAAGAATGAACAAGGGAAATTGTTTCACCTTGTTCTCACTCAACAAGATATTATCAAATAACGCCCAGTAGAATATAGGTTCCGTGAACAGATGTCACCGATCAGATTGAAAGACGTTGCTGAACAGGATAAACCTCGAAAAAAACAGAGTGAAACATGAAAAGTTATCCTTGAGCGGAGGGTAATGGAAACCAGGTGGGAGTAACGACAATGTCATGGAGCGATCTTGAGTGGTGAGACCAGGATGGGATCATGGCTGAGAACACTGAAAATATGTGCAAGGCAAAAACAAACAAAATATAAACTATTACTCTGAAGTACGGAAAAGCACGCGTGTTTGTAAGTGGTGAGGACTAGGTCGGGCGCACACAACCGTACGCAGAAACATTCAAAAACACTCCAACAATTCGGACTAGAATGAGTTGTATGGGAGAGAAATTCTCCTTCGAGAGTAGACTAGGAATCGACCGATGGAGTCAAGACGCCGCCTCGCAAATGTGTCAAAATTTGGTCGATGGTGGTGGAGATGCGAGCATCCAATTGTTGAATTTGTCTGGAAGAGGATGGAGGAAGGCGGGAGAATTGAATTGGAAAAAAGGGTAATCCAGGTTTGCGTGATGCATATCACAATTATGTATGTTTACACGGTGAAAGTCAAACTAGGCACTGTAATGCCCATCAAGTTTGGGTTGTGTAAAACGAACTTTGCATTGCGTCAAGTTTCTGGTTACGCCCAACTTCATCGTACGTATGTCAAGGACGACCAGATCGACTAAATGAACAGTAGCGTGTCCCCATTGTTGTTATGCACTGAAACACCTAGTCTTTTATACGTGCATACTTGCGAGAACATTTGATGAAGCTCGGCTTAAATGGATAATTCATGTGATCATTTAAACTCTTGAAGACAAATCTCACAGTCAGGTAGGTACACTCTCAAAATGTGATATTAATATTGTCATTCCACACGGGTGGATTGACAAAATGAGTGCTAACTCGTAATCATGAGAGAAGAAAATTAAAAAATGAGCAAGCAGGCAGAAAGGCGATAACAAAAGAAAGGAAACGTTTTAGGATCGGCATTACATAGCACACTAGTTTTGCATACTTCCAAATGTACAATCTCTGCGTTTTTGAAGAGAACCCAACTTACAACACAATGTGAACGAACACTCGCACAACCCCAAGCGCATTTCAGACAGATTCGAATGATGCCTTCTCCTAAACCACAGCTACTCGATCGATCGAGTGTGGTCTGCATGTATCGCTTCTGACGCAACGACACGACCACAGGCACAACGGCTTTTCAGCCACTGGTTTCGGTTTATGGCTATATAATTCAACGCTTCTTGTAAGCGACATTCAATTCATTTCTCACCCCAGCTCAGAATATTGACAGAATCAACAGATACCAAACTTGATACCGATGTCTTTACACCCTCACACAAATACATGGACTACCTATCGTGATGTTTCACCTAGTCACACAGACAGCGTGAACATAGCATGGTGAGTAGGTATTATGCAGGGGGTAAGAGTGGATGTGATGACAGTCAAAATGCTCAAACTTAGATAGCAAGAAGCAACCATGGATCAAACCCGCCATCGTCTGAATGGCAGTCCACAACAACATCGGCGCACAATTTTCAAAGCGTGTTATTTTGTGCAAAAAGAAACAGAAATTGAGGTTATCGATAACTAAATTTAGTTCTTGTCAGAGAATACTGGAGCATACAGACTAGGGTGAAACACCTGAGGTAGCGTTGTGGCAGCAGAAGTAGTTGCATGACTTCGCATTTACGTTCGTTGTTTGTTCTACCTGCAAGCATGCCGAATTTTCAACTAACATCCCCACAAGGACCAATGGAGGCATGGCCGCACTAGATATCCCATATAGTCGCGGTAAGTCTCATATCGGCCAAATAATCGTTTTTCATGCTCGCCTTGTTCATATGTGTCAGGCTTGACATTGGAAAACAGTCTGATGGCCAATATCTGAACTAAGCTGGAAATGCAAAAGCCATGATGTTAAAGCGAATAACAGTATATGGAAAGGAGGCTTTCGAATACCTGGAGGGAACAAAAAAGATAACGTAGTGGTGCACTAAACATAGGTTAGTAAAGATCTCATTGTTATGTTCAAAGATCTCAATCAGCGGTATCCGGTTTGTAGTTTTTGACGAACTCAAATCAGTTTTGGACGACCTATTAACTGGGTAGTTCGGCTCCGAAATTACGTTTTATCTGGCAAATAAACCACGGTTGAAAAGATTACAAAACCTTATAAAAATAACGCCATCTCAGACAACGTTTCTAACCACACATGAGTAACGTCAATTGATCCCCAAATAGGAGACCAAACGCTTCACAGAAATAAGCTTTAAAATCACGTCTTCATCCCTAGAATTCTCGCTAAACAGTGATCACACAGCTGCTGCATCCAACAGAACCCAGGTTGCGTATTAGATGATAAACATGGTGTTATGATTCACAAAACGAGTCGGCGTCTATGTGGCGCGATAAAAATGTAAACGGACATACTGTACGCGTCGGTCGTTGTTGTATCGGTGGATGCTAACACTTCAGACGAATGTCCTGACTAAATATCCTACACTCCGGCCAATTTTGAACTACCCACGAATTACAGTAAGGCAAGACAAGACAAAGATGATAACCTACCAATAACGCACACAGTCACCCAAACCTGTGAACTATGGCAGACGAAGACCGAAGTTATCTAGAACATCCAACGGCGAACCAATCTCCAGTTGCGTAGATACGGAGATACCCGTGATCTGAAGGTGGCTGGCATGGTGCACCTAGACGGCGCCTTCTACGTGTCCCTCGTTTACAAGTTGCTCCCGAATTCGACCAGTGTTCCATTTGACTGAATCGTTCCGGTGGTCGAGCACTAACACCGTCCAACTGATCTGAAAGTCTCGAAGTTTCGGTAGTTGATGACGACTGAACTGTGCTTCCATGGCATGACCTTGTTCCCGGTTGCTAGTGTGAGTGTTGACGGTTGAAGGGAGTACAGTGGTAATCGAATCCTCTGACGAATGTTAGCTTCAACCGGAGACACTTCAATCGGTTTTCGCGGATTTGGTACTGACTGATATTGCATTAGAAACGTCTCCAATACCTATGCAGTAGTGTTCCACCCCTGAGTTTTCTGAAGAAAGCGTTCGAACATGACGACAAAACACCGAGTCCCGTCGTTGGATTGTAAGTGGAAGAATGGCGAACGAATGCGGTTGACAACGTTCTGTTCGCATAAACGTGAGAACGAGCATGAGGTACACAGGCGTCCGGTGCCACTGATGAGCGGGTCCAGGCATCCGAATTTGTTCAAGGTCGTTTGAAGCTAAGAGATAGAGGCGTTTGTGGCAATCGTCTACATCAGGATGACTCGCCCTCATTTACTGAAGGCATCCATAAAGTAGTCCCACAAAACCCAAGTGAATCCTGAACCATGACTCGGAGGGGTAAAGCCACAATTGTAGTGGGGCCTTCAGAACTTCTTTAGATACCAACGGACAATTGTGAGCAGCGTACCAGCTATTCCAGTACTTCGTCCGCCCTCCGACCAACTAAGTGCTGGTGCTGTCATTTTGTTGATTCCCGGAAATAAACGAATCACTTTGGTCTGCAGTCCCATCGATATTACTATTCCAAAGAAAGGGTCGTCTCTAGATATAATGTGTCAGGTCATCTGCAAACCCGGATTACGGCCATCGCGTGAGGAAATACTGAAGTACTGTCTAGGGCGTTGTCACGTTGCGGTGCCTCATAAACCATGTTCAAAATAAGTGAAAATGTTCAGGTGGCCTCCAGCAATATCTGTCTCATCATTAATTTCACTGATATAGCTGCAAACGAGCGGAAGAGTGCGCCCGCTTGTTCAAGCGTGGTGGTAGATGTACACTTCATTTGGAATTCACATATCATCAGCGTTGTGGTTCACTGTTAAAGCCAATTTGTTGTGTGGTGACTGGGATTCAGCACGCGTTCATATTCTGGTATCAGCATGCGCAGATTTACATCAGGGTCTGGCAAGGGCGGATATCCGTTTCACATAGAGATTGACGGGCGAGAGGGGAGCACACACGAAGGGGGTACATTTGAACTGAACCTCTGGCACGGATTTGAGATTGGGCCGCTCGCATTCACGGGTGATGTCGCTGGTGAATGGTGTATAATCGATTGCCTCGAACTTTACCGGTTTGAAGCAATGAACGACTGTTCCATAAGAGCCTTCGTCAGCAACTTCACTGTTTCGGCTAGAGTATGATAGCCAGAGCACTTCGGCAAGATGAGTTTGGCGTACTTCTAACGCTCCAAGCGTTATCGTGCGAACCAAATTTGACTACGTGTACGTCCTCTCATCGTCAGTACCACAATTCAAAAGTGATATCTGGAATCAGGCTATATACGAACTTCATAATATTGTTCAAAATGTGGGCGGCGTCGGGTTGTTTGTCAGTCAGTGCTATATGAAACCGTTAGTTGAAATGAAGCACCATTGCTCTGAATGATTTCATCTGTAGCGCTTTGAATCGGGCCTGCTGCACCAGTATCATAACCTTGACTAAACCCGTGGATAGCGCAATCCTAGATTTCTACTGTCAGATAGCTAAAGTAACCTCGTCGTCAACTGTTGTATCGGTGAGCACGAAAACTTCGAACGGATATATTGCCCAAATATACTAAACGCCAATTGATTACGTACAATTCATGAAGTACGATAGAGCAAGACAAGATAACACAGATGATATGGATGGCAGTTTACCAACAACACGACTTCGTCTGAACCACCGACCTGACCACACAAACGAACGATCAGTTGCTTATTTTAAATTGTGACCTTAATTAAGTGCTACGTGAAGGACAAAACAAATATTTAAGCAGACATGAAGTTCACACTTCACGAGAAACACAAAAAGTGACATTTGACTTCAGCTCCTTGTTCTGCCTACGTGGTGTGCTCAAGAGTGTAGACTGTAAGGATGACAGACGCGATCAGCAATAAGCAGTCATTGACAATAATCCGCAAATGGTGAACCAAACTGACAGAGCTCAGCAAACTTCCTTAGCTGCAGTGATGTTCCAAGCATTTCAAGTTATCATACGCTTCTTCAATGAAGTAGTTACAAGGACGTATAGCGGCGACACTTACGGTTATATCAACAAGCACACGTCATAATGATCTAGAAATGGTGACACGAAAGATTACAGTAATCAAACGTAAGTGGGGATCGGCGTGACAATTGTTGAAGTGTGCAGTGAAGGTGCGTATAGTAGACGTGTGCTTTAAAACAGATGTTAATTGCATTGGTACCAGTATTCGCATAAGAGACTTAAAAGAAGCTCACTTCTCCACTCTGGCAAATCGAGCAAGCAAGCAGCGAACAGTTTGAGGATCTGCGTCACTCACGAAAGCCAGATCATGATTAACTGTTATGCATTCGTCCGCCGAGAAGCAGTTCTCCACGGAGGTAGGCAACGAGGTCGGGTGTGTAAAGACCTCTGAAGCGGGATGTGTGAGGACCTCAGAGGCCGGCGATCGACTGCGGGCAAATAACCGACGCAGTCGCCGTTCCTTCGGTGACTGTTGTGGATTCTTGGTGGATGGAGGTATGCGAGAGTTATTGTTCGATGAAGATACCGTGTTCACGGTGTTGGGTGTGAGTAACGGATTAAGGCCTGTACTTGACCGTGTTCGATCGACGGAGTTCAAGTGAAAATTGGTTTGTGAAGGATTTTTAGGCGTCACAGAAACCGGTGGATCATCTGTGGAGGCCATGCATAGAGCGCCATGGTCAAACAGACGCTGAAGCCGCTCTAATTCCCAAGTTGGCTTGTTTGGATTGAGGCACTCTTTTGTCCGGTCAGCTCTAGTAGAGCGTCGTGAGACCAAGGGTACCAAAGAACGAAGGACATCTGGTGAAACTGGATTCCACGTCGCACTCGACGCCAAAAAAGCATCCAGATTAGACTTGCAATTAAACCACACAGAAGCCGACCTCTGAAAGAGAGATTAGTAATAATGACATCCAATGAAGTTCAACGGTGATAACTGAACCCAAAGTCACGATAAATCTTAAACACACATCGTGCGTTGAAGGCAAATGAAAACAAATTTACTAGAACAAAGACATGTATACATATGTGCATGATTCTGATTGACAGAAACCGTATAGCGTCGTAAAACCACCGAGATTTGTTACTAACGTTGAAAACAGCAGTATTAAAGTCCCCAATGTCAAATCAGTATCGTAAGGCACAAATGATGTGTATACATGATGAATGACGGGAACCACTGATGCAGCGGCGCAAGCCATTCGTGATGACGTCAGTACGGGCGTCTTTTAGCTTTTGGTGAACACAATCCACATCACTTGTGTATACTGAGCGTTCGCTGATCAGACTCGGTAGGTGGGTCAAGCAGTGAGAACCTTCATAAAAGGGAGCCTAAGTTCAACGTATCTGTATCCACTTTCTCTCACTGAACTCACGTGTTCCACTCAGTTCGGATGAAGAAACAGAACAATAACAGAAACTTTTCCAAAAACGTGGTTGACTTAGAGTAATGAGAGTTATATGGAAACAGTTTAAAAGAACAGAACTACGCACAAGCGCAGTCAGTCACCTGAGAGATGTAAAACAACTGGTTTCTTTCAAGAATTTTAAGACCGAAATCAAGACTTGTAAATCGCTCGTGGTTAGTTCATGTGACATTTTGAACACTCTCCCGAAATTTCGATACCAAACACTGCTGAGAAAGGCTAACCGAGGTGATTGAAACGTAGAGTATTACAACGTGCTCACAACATTGTGTTATTCACAATCTATTCGTCGACATGTTAAACACTCACTGTAGGCATCCAAGTATCTACGGCGATTTATTAGATCGCTACTATCGATCTTCTTCCTCAACTTTACCATGAGTGCCGTTGTAAAAGCAATGCTAGGATGTACATGCATTGGAAGTGTCGACCTCAGTTCAGTTGACAATCCACACGATTAGGATTACGCAAGTGGTACCGCTGCCTTGAGCTGTGGTGACCCATAATCAGTCCGAAATGCACTGTGCAAGTTCGCTTGTGTGACTTACCTATAGTTGCTTATAGTAACTTGCTAGAAATAACGGATGTGACTGTTCACCAGAGTAGTGGCATAAGTGAAGGTGAGTTTATTAACAGGTGCAAGTAACGCCACTTGTGGAGACGAGAAGATATCATGGAAGAACAAATGCACGTTATGTCCACCCCTTTTGCGTTGACACATGGATGCTAAACGAAACCAATTCACACGGAAGATTTTCGCGGATTGTCCTAAGAGTTTCCGCACGAATGTATATGGTGGAAACATTATGTGAGCAACCAGGCGGTTAGCGAGCGAATTCTTAGGGTCAGGTATTTGAGCTCCTGTGTGGACTGCGATTTGTCATCACCGAATCTGTTAGCCTGAGCACGTCCTAGGTAAGCCACCTCACCGTTTCATTTGTGGCCTTATTCCCGGAATCCGGGGACGGCTTGTATAAGCAACGCAACGACCAGATGTTGGATCAATGCCGGAGTATAACGCAATTGATGATTGACTGATCCGTTGACCAAACGCGTGCTCCCAGTTAGGAAGGTAGAGATTAGTCATGTTTATGGCCAGATACACTATAACATAGGGCAAATAACGGTAACTAGGGAAGCCCGAATGATGGAATATCACACTTTGTATGTACTAATCCGATTTTTCCCTAGTTCGCCCAATGCCGTTGCGTTACCAGCTCCCAATGCTGACCACCTTCAACAACCCAATTACAGGCATGGTATGCAGTAACCACCTACAGAGGTTTTGACAACAAACACGATGTTTAACACTGTTTGTATGATGTTGTATTCACACATTCGATTCCAGAATGCGTATATAAAGTTCACTTCAACCATATACACACCTATGTGTCGTCGAAAATGGGACAACACCGAATTACTGTAACTAAGCTGTCGCATGGTTCATATGCAACGGAGGGTGTAACACGGTGTACTTTTAGCGTAAGCCCGAACACTACTGTACAAATTTCTCAAGTCAACCTATTCGTCGACCCGTGTCTGTGTGTGACACTAGTAAGCTGTGTTCACTGAATCTTGAAGTGTATGTGTGAGTACACGCCCATCGTGGGAAGCAGTGCTCTAACAATTCATTATTGTGCCCAAACGATGATTATGCGACGGGCCAGAAAAAAGGTGATTAGCCAGGTAATCTATGGTCTTCCCCAGATTCCCTTAGAATTCACAAGAAGTCAATTTTGCAAACAGCTGCTATCAATAAGTCTCATTAGGCTTTTACAATTAATCTAACACATTCACTAACGCTCTCATTCTCTTCCAATGGCGTGTGATCTGTAACACTTCTGTGTTTTTTTAGTGACCTATTTGATACTTTATAATATCCATATATAACACGCACATACCCCCATGTAATCGTAGAAGCCTGATGAGAACTACCGAAAACAGCCGTTTGCAAAATTGACTTCTTATAAACCTATGATCTGTCAAATTGTGTTTTCTGATAAGCAAAAACCACTTTGTATGTGCAAATTTTAAGGGACAGCTTATGGTTGGTGTTTCAAATAAACAACAGCCTTTGCTCACGAAAGATCAAATGTTGGCTACGGTTGGTCACTCAAAGTAGACTGTAATTCACTCTTTAAGGATATTTACTGTGTGAAAAAAAAATCGAACAGAATGGAAGGATCGTGGTGAGAACTAGGATAGAGTAGTTACAATGGAAACCAAATCTTTGAGTGTGATGCTTATAAAGTTTAGCTATACGTCCGTCCACAAACAGTATGCCGACCAAGCGTCGCATGTGAAGGAGTATCAATATCGGTTGACTAAATATGGAAAAGAAAATCAGTGAAAACAATCGTAGGTTACAAAAATTATATAGGAGGAAAATTCCATTTTCACTTCGTTGTTGTACAGGGAATATTAAGTGTGGAAGAGTTACGGAAAGCATCCGTAACAAACATCTGCCCCTAGCAAAAGTCATTTCCGCAACCACGTTCAGAGGGATTATTGCATACCAAACACTGAAAATTATACGGCCTATTTCACAAAGATAGTGCATTGCGTTTATCGTTCCGTTTAGTCGGTCCGGAATCAATATTCAGACATTCGTGAATGAGACTAATCAGTCCAGTATGCGAGGAAATGGCTGGATAGAATTCATTCAATTCTTTAACCTACTGTCCTCATATTCAGGGGAGTTGTGATTGAAAAACAATAGGTTTTCCTGCATTAGGGTAGACAAAGTAAGTGGTGAGATCTCCAAGTTCTCTTGACAGATACTTCCTAGATGACATGATGTGACTTAAGCGTAGATGTACGCATTTCCTACCGACCTTCCCGAAACACAAAGATACTGTATTGTTTAACACAAAATTCTGATTTGGCTGCGCCTCGAAATCAGCTATCATTAAGGAACGAGCTGAAACTCTGAACCCCTTGATCATCGGACACACGCACGTATCGGATGGTCAAGAAACATGTTGACCGATGGATGGAACAGGGGAAAACTCACTGGCGGTTGAGTGTTCAGATTCGAACCGGACACGAGTGGGATAGTTAATTCAAACCGTTCCAACAACCGTGCGGATAATTCCGGATAGACGTGACACAAATCGGTCAAATCGTGACGATCAATAAACTGCACGTCCGCATATGTAAGAGCACGTACAGCAAATCGGGATTTTGGTGGTGGGGCCGTGGCTATTGCTGCTATCGATGGCGGTGATCCGACCGGTGGTAAGTACGTCGTGGGACTGTGAAGACAGGAATCGCCAGGGAAGTCGTGAGGACAATGCACAAGGCCGGTCGAGGTATATTGAACAACCAGAGTGGGTAAACCTCCGAAAAAGTCGCCTGGGTTGAGTACGCCCAGTATGAGGTCATCGGTGGTGACCACCTCCAAGCTGCCTTTGACCACGTAGTATACGCTAGTCAAAAGATCACCGGTGTGAATGAGTGTGTCGCTTGGAGGCATATGTGTAGCTCGAATGCGTAAGGATATGTTACGGAGACATCCATCGCTAAGGGCTAAAAAAAAAGAAAACCAAAGGGAGCAAAACATAACAGCAGGATGAAACAGGTTTGGCTTGGTTAAAATCGTCACAGACTGCAATGATTCGTAGAAAACAAAAAATGCAATAGTTCGAAAGAAAAAGTGGCCTGTATCTAAACTCGAAGTGCCCAAAATCACGATGATGGGCCTTGAGAGCAAATAACCATGCTGTAAATGAGAGCAATGCGGCGTCCATGAGACAGTTTCCTTGTGGCTTTCAATGTAGCGCGTCAGTAACCGCATTTATTACACACATAACCCATCTAAACAAGGCGACATTCAGACTATTGAGCCCAATTAGCCACCATCTCGCCTAGTCTCCAGCCACCAACTCCGTGGCTCCAGCCCAGAAGACGAACCCCACCCATAATGTCTAACCCGTTGATAAACGACTTCATTTCTCCACGCCACCATCATCATCTGTCCAACTCTCAACATATGTTAGCCAGCCATCGACCTAAGGTGCGCGATATGGCAGACGACTAGCTGGTATCCTTAGTACCCTACAGGATACTCGCTTTCTAAGCTTTTCCTTGTTGGCCTATTGGTGTCAGTCAATGTGAACTGTCGAACACAGACATCAAAGGTCAGATACCTGCAGACAGTTCAAGTCTCCTGCTCTGAGCAGTCAGGTTTCGCGACAGTAAATTGGCACAGCCCTTGAGCTTCATGGAGATGTCCTAGACTGGTGAATACCACTCTAGAATCAGCGATATGAATACCTCTTTAGATTAAGATACCTAAACTACTGCTGGTGCAACTTCTCATGCTCATCAACCAGCCAACAACAACAACCATCATTTTATTATTCAACATTAAATCTACGTAATCACACCAATGGTGGAAGTTGACAGACCAAAAAGCGACATGATGGGCGTAAATCACTCACACTTAAAGGCCGGTGATCCGCCCAAAAAGTCACGATACACGTAGAGGCAGATGTCCGACTGTAACGATTCCGGGAAACTGTATTGCACCATTGTCATATCAATCCCGTTTGTATGCTCCCACACTTGTGTCGAGTACTCCTCAAGACGCTGTCGCAATGGGCTGGGTATTTGATGAAATCGAATGAATTCCTTGATACGAAGCATTTGAGCATGGTAGCGTGCGGTTCCACTGTATAGTCGCTGAATAAGAGCTCCAACATTGCCGAAGATACTAGCATACATGAGAGCTGATGATGTCAAAATGGAGGAAAAAACAAACTAATCACATGCGCCACATGCACAGTGAAAAGCATAACATCGAAGCTAATGGTAAACTCCAGAGGATGAATAATATGAATGATAATCGAAACAAGAAATCCTCCAAAAGACGTCTCTGTTTTGTTAAACGTACACCTAGCGTTCAAACTCGTGCGACAAGACGTTCAAATGAGTTTAGTCTGAGTTACCGACAGTAGGATGGACATTCCAAGAACCGCTTCCACATGCTGATGTTGATAAGTTTCCGTATTCCATTTAGGGAGGTATAGACTTCAATACAACAGCAAAAGGTGAACAAAACTGACCAAAGTGTGTTCAGTCGTGGACGGACATGCGTCGGCACCATGGCAATCGGCTAACGAAGCTTAAGATCTGTGAAACACTCAATGATGGGTCGTCCTTCAGAATAGGAAACACGTCCCATCAAGTTTTATGACCGTTTTTTAGTGGTTTGAAGTAATTAAGTTGTCAGTATTCATGGTGTTTTTGCGTATGGACCGGGATACGCATGGTTTATGCTTGGTGACGAGCCAGTGCATGGCCTCTCGTAAGTTACCATTCCTAACCGTCAATTCACCTATTTTGTCTAAAATACGTCGCAGGTCTCAATAATGACAACCGCGAAAGATTACTCAAGAATTGTCGTTTGGTGATCAATGTGAACAGACCTGCAGTGGACTGCTTCTAATCATGAACTGAACTACTGTTTTCTTACTTTGTGCGCTATTTTGATGGCATTGCTTCTTACAAATATCCGAAAGTTCTAATCCCCGTTAAATATAAACTAAGAAAAATTTTCGCCAATTGTCTTACTGGATGTTCTTGAGATATTCAAAACTTTATTTTCAACCACATGTGTCTATGTCCGCCTCATTCTGCCCTTCCCCTCTCGTGATGTTCACCTGGAGCAAACTCACTTTTGCACAAGCGAAATACAGGCTGTGAGCATACTGTCACTTTCAATAAATCAGGAAACTAAATACCTTTTGCCCATACAATTCTATTGCTCTATTCATCCGACCAATGAAGATATCTAAATTTCACACCGATTTACTTAACAACACGATTATGTGACAACCGATGGCAACAGATATTGGCCCCAGGTCATCCAACGCTTGAACAACACGTGTCAACATTTAGTGGAGAGTGTGTAAACCGATAGTTTTATAGTTTACCTAATGCTTTAAGAGAAGTAATCGTATGGGTTTTTCATAGTAGGTGGCACAAAGAATGGAGTTATAAACCAGCAAAAGCCTATTCGCAACCAACAAAATCTGAAAATGTTGATCACTTCCATGCTTTGAAACTTGTCATTTTGAAGACAATAACTGCGGGAGAAGCAACAAATGCAAAACAACATCCGATTGTCGGAAATCTATGAGTGCCTAGCAAAAATCAGTCGGTGGGACAATGAGACTAATTAATAAGCTACTGGAAAGTGCAATCAAGTGGAGAAACACCCAAAAAAAGTTCAAGTGCGCAAAAAAGTGCTCACGGCATTCCGGTGGGAGCGAACAAAACGTTGAAAGTTTTTTGACTACGCCCAACGATCCGGCGAACAACAAACCTGAATTGTTTGACTCTCATTAAACTCGAGTGGAAACGTATCAGACTATGAGTAAACACGCCCACATAGATTATTTGTATGCAAAAGACGAATGCCTCTGTGTATATTCCGGCAGAAACGGAATCAATACGCACACCTGTTTAACAGTGTATTGATTAACCGATTGGGAGCTTTGTGGTTGTAATCAAGAACTACCATAATCACTGGTATCTATGAGAACGAACTCACAGCCAACAAGCATCACAATGATGGAGAACACTTTCTCCGCGTTCGTGTTAGGGCTGACGTTGCCGAAACCAATCGAGGTGAGGCTGGAGAATGTGAAATACAGTGCAGTGATATATTTGGTCGGCAGATTCGGTCCTGATTGTGGGTCATCAGTGTAGTGCTGTTCGGTTTGTTGGGCTAGGGTATTAAGCCAACCGATTTTCGGTTCACGATACTGATGTTCCGCATTGCCAATCGCATACCTTTTAATGAATCCAAATCAAATGGAATAACAGAAAAAAATAAGCAAACTGAGGAGGAACCTTCATTTACACCACAACCGCATGTCTATCTTGAACGGAGCGGTCACAACCACATTGTCAATCCAATCAAAAGAAGAAACAGAACAAAACGGTTGGAATAAGTGCGTTTGTCACCATTCAACTACAGCCCTCGGACACGATCGAATGGCTCTCCTGTTGATCAACAAACAACAGTATTACCGAAATGAACATGCGTGGCCAACAGGGACCAACTATTCCACCTCATCAAACACTTCTATGATAGTAGTATAGATTAGGTAGTAGGTGGGATATGTTAAGATCAGTAACATGTGCGTTAAGCTAGCGAAAGAAAGTGAACCATGCACATGGTGTTAAAAATAAGATAGGACTTTACTAGCTCAAATTACTAAGTACGCAAGCTGAAGCGGTCTTTGTAAACGGGCAGGTTCTCGCTGAGATATTCTTATAGCTCATCCAAGCTCAACAAACCGCAGGAAATACAGTCGTAAACAAAACAAGCATATTTTTGGAAAATAGACTGTGGTATTCAGTCGCCTTTTATATGTTCCTCTACTCAGTTGCACCTCTTCCGATTGCTTCGTCACATTCAGTAAAGAATGGGAACACCGTTTCAGTTTTTTAAAAATTACGGAGACATTCACAAGTACGAATAATCCTTGTAGACTTCGCGCGAGACCAGGTACAACTTCAACACCATTTTCCGTAAAAACATGTCTCATTTCCTTGACCATTCGATAAGTTCCCTGCATAATAAAAGTTACTTAAAAAGTATTTCATTATATACGACAGTAGAAAAACTACATTCGTTGTGTTTATCTACCATTTGACCTTTGGCGGGAAAGTGCTTTGAATTTGAAGTTCTAATAATGTAGGGAGTGAACATTTATAGGGCCCAATTCACGAGCGCTATCCGCAGTGAGATATTTCGAAAAGGTCAGTATAACCTGCGTAAGTATAACAAGCACGAGCACAAGTTATGTCGATACCCTTAAATCCACATCGCCAGATTAATTTGAGTTTACTTTAGAATCAGCATACGCGTCGAAGTCCGCGTGTTTTTATAACTTTTAAAGACTTAAATCATGCTGAACCCAAGGATTTGAACCGAGTACCTTGAGGATTCTTCACACTACTTCACACACCACTTAAGCACTTGTCTACAAACGCACAAATACAGGCGTCCCCCACGTCGCAAGCATTTAAGCTATCAAAATGGCTTTTGGCTTCCTGGATGACTAACTTCACTCGGATTGTAGCAATCAATATCTTTGGCTTGTCAAATAGAAACCAGTTAAATGAAATCGTAGTCTGAATGAGTGTCTGAGTAATCAGACAGGCACATATTCACAAAAACAGAGCATTCTAGTGGACATCAGCTTTTAATACCACTAATAAATACAGATTCGTTACTAGGTTGGCCTTAGGGCTGTATATACTTATGTGAACAATGAACAGGCTCTAGCTAATTGTACACTAATTACACATCCCCCTTGTTAACGGCTGGCAGCGTTGTTTGACTTGCAGTGAAATAAACATGTGCATGTGTTGAGCCGACTGGAGTAGACATCAAATTCAGGTGCCGTAAGCTCAGTTTAATTTAGTGTGATCACCGTGCTTCCTTTTCAGCCAGCCCCAGATTTTGGGAATAGGGCCATATGAGTAAAGCGACGTGATGACATGAAGAATGAATCTGTGTCAACGAAACTAGTGACGGAATCGTATTAGATACAGAGGCTGCTGTCCCTGAGAAGTTGCTATCCAATGGTCTGGTTACTGACGTGGTGATTCCACCGCAAATTAGCAAACGTATGCAGAAAATACGGCTGGATAAAAGGCAAATATCTGCCACACAGAGCAGATTTGACAATCACACGGCAAGACAAAATGCACGGATGCAGATCATACCTGCCTATTCGTAGGTTTTGCGTCCTCCACAACAGACAGACGCAAAACTGGTCCACTAAATGTGAATATCGATCGCTTCACCTACACTCACACTAACATCTATGGAATTACCAAGGTAGAAAAAATAATTCACCGGAGCAAACGACGTCATCAAAGCGTGAGCAATTACAGACCACTGAAAATCTGAAAATAGTACTTCACATTCTTGGGAAATAAGGCAAAGTTCACTCCGATGAAATGATACTGCTAACTTGGTTCTAATGTACTGAGCTGCGTGTGAGTCATCACAGACTGGGTCGACGTCAAAATTACGACGATTGTCGCCTGGGAGAAGTTAGGCAAAATCGAAATACTCAAGGTCCAATACCTTTTCTGGAATGGCATCCGTGACGAAATTATAGAGTAGAAAGGATGGCGAACAGCACTGTCGAACACCACTCATGATCAAAAATGGATCACGTAAGTTCCTGTGGATGGTTAATCAATCCAAAGACTGCGTACAAAACAGCAGAGGGTGTGAACCGTTTATTTGGTACGCTTCTACTTGGAAGACAAGATCTGAGAACAATTCTACAGAAAGAAGCAAACGACTACATATACTGGAGAAAACCAACGACATGATCTCCGTTCAAGAACCTGTTATGCCAGTGCATTCGTCGTCCTCGAGGTACCAAGAACTGCATTGTGAAAATACTGGGGTGCAACCCCTTGACATGCTAGAATTCACGTTGTAAGTGATGTACTTAGTTAACAGTTTTTGCAAACACAGATCTGTAACCCATGCCAAGCCAGTCAAATATACTTAAAGTACACAACGTTAAGAGCAGACAGTAATACTGAAAGTTTGAGCCATCTCAAGTGGCCTTCCTCAGCAGTGTTAAGATCGAAGTCTTCTCGGATACCCAGATGCACAAGTTATGAACCACTTCATCTACCCTCCACGAATCTGGTGGCCGTATACAAATGACGTCCGTAATCATGAAACAGATCGCTTGTGACCAGTTCCTACAGTTTCGTAACTTACGATGCAACAGCATTGTATCCGCACTGGAAAATAAAACCGAAGAGCGTTCACTTAACTTTTTCAATTGCCTTGTCGAAGTTGATGAACAACAGAGATTTCAGGTTTCTGTGTGCTGCAAACCAACTCATTCTGATCGGTATCTCAATTTCAACTCGTTGCATCCGCCCGATATGAAAAGAACAGTCATCTAATCACTCGTTAACAGAGTTACTAAGATTCGCAACAGTGAACTCTCCAAAACAAGATTTCTCATACTAAATGTCAGCTGCTAACCGATATCGAAACGCCTTTAATGAGGACTAAGAAGGAAGTCGAGGAGATTAGAACATTCCAGTCTGCTGAGCAAATGCTGTATAGTGAACGCGCAACTGGGAAAAATCCACTCCGGATTATATTTCGGTTAAACAATACTTCAGAACGACTAGTGATATATCTTAATGGTCCAGTTTCTATGGATAACCAGACAGACCGCGTTTACGAAATCAGATGTAGTGTCAATTACGTACGGGAAACAAGCAGACAATTAAAAGCACATGTTGCTGAATATAAAAGGCACACGTGATTCTCTCCGAAAGATGTACATTAATTTTCAGGGACTGGAGAAGGATTCGGCCATCGTACTACATTTACCGTCAGCGAATCGCAAATTATGTTTGGATCAGGCTGGAGTGATTTATATGGGTCTGCCTTCCCCCACAGAACGATGCTGTGTTGAAGCTCTCGCCATTTACGCCCAACACCGTGCGTTAACCCCAACGAGACCAAACCCCTGTCCGTAGTGTGTTGTGGGGTGATAAAAACAGTGGGCACAAACGAGCCTTATCAATATCAGTCTCAGTTCTACTTAATGGGCAAAGAATTGACCGATCCGTTCAGAAGCAAGGCAGGTTGACGAAGCCACGGTAAACCCCACGTGCCTCTGTTACTTCATTAATACGATCCCACTACAATACTTCTGAGGGAGGCCATCAGAGGTGGTTGAAACAATGAGTATTACAGCTTAGTCACAACGTCCTATTCTTCTCAAGCCATCTACCGAAAAACGTCTTAAATATGACATCCAAACGGCTTGACTTCATTCGTACTAGATTTGGTGCGGATATCTTAGTCTTCCTTCCGATGTACAAGGCCGATTCTCCAACTGCAATGGGTCATTTTCCAGTCATGCTTCTTAATTTTCCTGCACGGAATTCGAAAGTTCCAAATACATTTCAAAACTCAGTTTGGCACATTTACATCCTTTAATGACCAAACAATAATTCCCTACACGGTAGTCCTCTGTTGTTCAAAACAGTGGCGACGGGTCAGAGTGACGATAATAGTAGATCCATCGTTATGTGTGGGTTCGTGTGTGGCAAATGTGGTACTATTATCTTCACTATTACTATTGTTACTTCCTCAGCCCGCATGAGGCAACATTAACATCTTCTATATACTGAGAAGGGAAGCGATCACAACAGTGTCTAACAGGTCACGCTTTTTTTGCAAAACTCGATCAAAAAGCTTTGCCCTTGTTTCGGCAGAAACATGAAATGTACCCACTTCACGAAGTGTGATGGCGTCACTTAAATCTGTTCAAGAGTTTGATTTGAAACTTTCGAGAAAAGACACTAGCACTTCTTTAGCCAGTGTTACAGATGAATGGTTCCCAACTGCCCCACGTGTGTGATTTATCGACAACGGATTTCAGTCACTTAGATCATGCTAAGTCTAAACCAAATCGTGCAATTCAGTGAATTCAGTGTGCGTCATACGGTCTTATGCAGCGAGGCTGAATGCAAAGCCAGCGGCATGAAGGTTTTCATCAAAGCAGCGAGAAAAAGATCCACATGAGCTGACACGAAGCCAGAGGAAAAGGTGCACGCAGCGCCGATAGCCAATAGCTATCGTCGAAACCAAGCAGTCTTGTGCCACCTTGCAATTTCGCATGACACAGCAAATGTTTATTTCCATTGGTTGGCGGAATGAATTAAATGCTGAAGTAGTATCTGTTTGTAGTGGCTTCTGGAGGAGCCGATTATGTCGGCACCGAGTGGTTGCCGTACAGTGGCAGCGGCACAGTGTACACACAGAACAGTTTTGTCTCTCAGCTAGGGTAGAAATCTTTTAATCATAAGAGAGGTAGCGACGTAGGATTGATAAGTGTGGCCGGAGTACGGATAGCGGCTACGGCAATGGTGTGCACTACTGATGAGCTCCAATTAGAGTCGGGGTTTCTAATCGCGATGGGTCAACTAAAATATCTACCTGAATTCAAAAGCCACGATCAGACGTCAGTGTTCTTCAGTTTAAATCAAAGAAATTCATGACCACTCATGAATAATCTAAACTAGAGGCGCCGTGTATTTATTTTTTTAAATGGAAACTTTCTCTCCTTTCATTGCTACACAAAAGAGTGCTTCCAGATGGTTGGGAATAGTGGTGGCGTTGTTCGTAGCTCGAGTTGATGGTTTTGGTATTGATATGTTCGCCGAGCTTGGCATTGAGGTTATTTTGAGCTCAAAACCACACACTGAAACAATTACGCACTGATGATGTCACCTCGCTTGATGATGAGACGTTTGCAAACTAAATGCCAAGCTCGGCGAACATACCAATACCAAGAGTGCTTTCAGCCTGCGCGAACTCGAAATACATTCCTGTATACCAAAGAAGGAAAAAGAAGAAAACAAGAGTACATACACAGCTCAAAGTTCAGCAATAACGTTTCTTTTGGATTTGATATATCAAAAGCGGACCATGAGAATTAGACCAAACTATACTCGGCTTTCGACCTCGCCGATGAGGCCAATAAAGAACAATGTGACCACACGCTACAAAGTAAGGCGCTTTAATCAATCAGTAGTAAGCTGGGGATGTCTCAGGTGATATACTTTTAAACCAAACAGCATTCAGCACAAACGAGACATGAAACAGCTGTATGATACAAAAACTAAGGCTGTATATTCATAAGTCTAGCGGACATAATGAACTACTCAAATCATGAGCGCGACGGAACGAACCATACCAGATGCAAGCTAGCCAGTGGGCGATCAGAGCAAATAGGGCTGTGAGCAGCAACAGTATAGAGGCACCGTATTCCGAATAGCGATCCAACTTGCGCATGATGCCGACTAGACGGAGAAGTCGCGCCGATTTGAGTAAGCTCGTCAATGTGGTATGCTGAAGAATGTGGGAGGACGGTCAGTTAACAAAAGCGAAAGCCAGTACGCACAACTTCGTATCACACGCTCGGAATGCAGTAAAAGTTGAAAAAGTAACCCACAAAAAATGTTTCTAACCAATTGGTTAAGGGTATGTAAGAGGGGTTTTGTGACTCGCTTTAATATGGCTTATTCCCATTTCCTGCGCTCCGCTACTAACTGTTAACGACTCCATCAACATGGCAAATCGTGAACGAGAAATCTACGAAAGTAGCGAACGTGAATACATCAACCATTAATCTCTGATGCCTAATAAACAATCTGATAATCGAGCGCCCCGTTTATCCTGGGGTCCGGAAAATGTCTCACTGAGTTCCTGGTGTTCCTACACCGTTGTCTCGGTGTTTGAACCGCATCTGGTAAAATCGTGCGAGTGGCGATACATTCTGCTGATGCCATACAATTTAAATCAAGACGAACGTCTGGATAAGTAGTCTCAATGCCGACGTAACGCTTGCGGCAATCAACATTGCCTAATGAAACTGCAAGCGATTTGAATAAAGTACAGAAACAATGGTAAAACTACAAACATTTTTGAGTGACACTAGTAGCACTTGTCCAAAACACCATCACATGCAGAAGTTTAGCGCGGTTAATGCAGTCAGTGTGCCCGTGAAATTAGTGGCTACCGTCATTCGAACTAATACTCCCTTTCTAATTACTATGAATCGTATTACCACTTGGTTCATCTATGTCAGGATCAACGAAGGCGATCAGATTTCAAACAAACTCGACAAAAAATGTGCATACAATAAAACCCGATAAACACATAGGTTTATAGCAAGACGAATGGCACCCAGTGAAAAAAATGCAGCCGGTCGCCCATGTGCAGTCAGACTCTAGGGTGAATCCGAAATAAAACTAGCGTGAGCAGAAACAAAGAAATGCTGACCGGTCGTGGAACAACCCACATCCGAAAACGCGAAAATACAATCAGATACACACAGGCGCACGTACATACGTGCACACACAAGCGATTGACGCGCCGGAAGTCGATTATGCAAAAAGGCCATTGACGATTGTTAGAAAGTTTCGATGTGGCAGTGGTTAAAATCTATGAAAACAGTAAACGGCCCCATTATATCCACATAGTAATTGATAACACATGCAATTCAATCAGAAAAACAACACGAGACGATCGAACTACAATAATTCGCTCATTTGTGGTTTAGTCTCTGCCTAATCCAATTCAACTTGTAATCCAGACAGAGGTACACAGCAAGATGAGGCAGACTTAAAAACATCACGCGTCTGAGAGGCGTTACACAATTCACCTTAGATGAGAATGAATGACAGCCGACACCCATGATTTTAAATGCCTACCTGACTTATCGAAAAGTATCCCGTTTAGGCGCAAGCGTAGTCACACACCTCGATTTTTCAGCCTACACAGTTCGACTGAGTTGTTGAGCACATCTATCAGGTTGCTTAGACAGCAGCTGTTGTTTCATCTAACGACCTTCGGATTGATAACCCTGTATGTCATCACCATTTGGTTACCTCACGTTCGTTTTACTACGGCAGAAGGCCACTTGCAAACGAAACCATCAATTGAATAATATCAGTTTTCACACTATATGAAGTTAGCTCGCATCGGAAATAAAGTATGAACTGGATACGGTTAAGCTGCCTAAACCTAATCAGGATCAGTCACAGTGATCGGGGATAGAATCAAGACCGAGTGATCGATAGGTAGGTGAGTCTTCGGAAAATCGATGAACAATCGATGTGTTCAGTGTTAATAAGTTAAAAGATAGAGATGAGAGGCGCGAAGATAACTAAGCAGATGAAGCAAGCCAGGCCCACCAGATATTCGAAAGCGAATCAGACAACAAAACGAGAAAGATGCCAGTCGGGGTAAATCAAGGCGAATACATAAATATATGGGCACAACAATAATACCCACGCTGTCGAGTCGAAAACCACCCACCAGAAAAAATGCACAGGCAATCGTCCGGTCGAGCCAACTAGCAAACAGTATAACGAACACAGGATATCACGCAACCCGCCCGTCAATCAACAGATTCATTTGTCTGATTCGCAAGTACAACTCTGAGAAATAGAATAGCATGTGGTCAGTGGGGTCTAGAAGAGAATCAGCATCGCGCACACAAGTAGGATGAAAATCAACGTGCCTATATTCCCATGGCCAAGCTTATTGGTGAGAGTGCATCTGTCAATTAATCAGAAAATGGACAACGATTCGGCCAGGTCAATCATTGCGGAACTGGAAGGTAAAGTGACGGTAAATAGAAAGAATAGCGAACAAAAAGCAAATCTGCTTCGCGAAAGAACTCGTGTATAATAACGGTAGCCTAGTGTTCATTCACGCAACTAAGTAAATAGCGTTAACCCATAACTTATCTTCGATTTAACTACCATCTCATTAACTCACTTTTGATTTTGTGCCACCCCCGATATCCCTTTTATTTAATGGGGCAGTGAGACACCAGCTATCAATAAGCAGTTCCATTCATTAATCTCGTACAATTGGATCAAAACCCCTAGTTTCATCTACCAACAGAAAAACCAGACAAAAGCAGTTTAACGTGTGTGTCCTGCAGGCGAAGTTGGATAACACCCTGAGAAAAACACCAAGAGTGATCAAACGACCAGTCACGAGGCGACAAATGAAAGAATGACAAAGCCACCAACACACCAAAAGCAAACGAGGAATGTCTTGCGCGAGAAAACAAGCAGCTCATCGTGAGCTTGACAAAAGGGCAAAGCCAATACGAATGTAAAATCGAGGCAACGACAGTGAACTGCTTCAATGAGCTCGCTTTCTAAATCTTAGTAGTTTACAGTTACGTGACTGCCGATTCATCGTTCGGAGTGTGTAACTGATGTACGCACCATTGGTTTTATTTGAATGAAACTATGTCTATAGCACTTCAGACTATCAGCTGAATATACATCAGGGCTACAAAGCAGCTGGGTGAAAAATTCAACCATAAATCTACCCCTTTACTCACTTGGAAAAACGCATTGAAATGTTATCCTATTAGAAAGCTTGTTTGACACGTTTTGGAATATCGAAAAAATTGCCGGCCGACAAGTTGAGCTTCGTCATCGATCTATTCAACAAGCAGCCCTGTCTCAGAATCAAGTATAACAATCCCTCACTTTCTCATTAGCTCGGTTTCCGAAGATGACACCGGTATAACCCGTATAAGTTCTTACAGCTTTCTCTGATCAATCAATCGCAAATGTTGGATCTGGCGACAAATCAGCTGTGAAAGCAACTAAACATTCTTTGCACGTCCCACGTTGGTATCCCACCAGTTTTCTCAGTGATCAATAAGCATACCTCAATGAAAGTAGAGTGGCACCAACATGGGCAACAAAGAACCATAAATGGTTGTCTGTGATGAAGTCCCTACTAATTGTTACGCTCTTATAAGTTGGAAGGTCTTCTCGGTGGGTACTATAAAACAGATAAACAAGTGAACAGCTAACACACAAGCTGTACGCTCCAAGTTGCACGAAAGGGAGACTCCAATTACCGTAACCACTCTCAAGTAAACCTGTGCGATAGAAGCACTGTTCCGAATGGAATCACTCGAGCTCGATCCCAACTTGAATGAAAAGGTTATCAACGTGTCTGAAGGGTTAAGGAACTTATCAGGAATGCATTATATATAACACACCAAGCGCAAGCAAGGATAGATTGAAAAAATGAACGCGAAGACCAGAACAGAAGATTGCGCATCTGCTGTCATGATTAACCGGTAACACATTTGGTCCGGCAGGTTCGCAGGAGTACACACACCACACAAATGACATCACGAAAACAGAGAGTAACGATGTATGGATGAAACAAACAACCCGTGCTAGTATCGCGCGATCTGCTGCGTCATAAATGATCCATAAACAATAAGGCTGTTCATATCTAACCAGAAACATTCAGGGTAACTGGAGGAATGGAGCATGTAACATGAAGGTTGATATTCCGCGTCACTACCAATAAGCAACCTGAAGGTTGTCAACATACATATGGCCTAACAAGCTACACGAAACCAAATGTAAGACAATCAAAGCGGTGTAAACTCATTTAACTCATCATGAATTTGCCAGAAAGTGGAAAAATCTAACACAGCAAGATACAAATGGTTATCAGGGGAAACATGAATGAGGTAGTAAAAAAGCACAAAAGCAAGTGGTAATCAAAGACCAAAGCACCCAGATAAAAACAGTGGACCACCTAAACATGGGGGAACCAGCTCATCGAAGCAGTAGCATGCTGAAGGGGACGACAGGAAAAAGAGACGAGGAGAAAGATCTCCAGGTTAGCAAGCGAACAAATGAACAGGAAAATAGGAATGAAACACTGTCATAACGTATTACCATAGATAGAAATAAACCGGTGAATGAAACTTATAACTTCCAAACCAACAAAAGCAAAACCTCTCGAATGAAGAAAAAAGAGCGGATTGAATGGTTCTGAGTTATTGAGAACCGTCCACTTAAAGTCAAATATTCGATTTCACGGTACCTACAACATCATCACAACACCAATGGGTCATCGATCACGTCAACAGTGACTTGGAATATATCACAGAAAAAACGCTGCCGGAAGTGTTAAAAATAGTGGTCGAATAAGACTAGGCGGAAGAACTAGAACTAGAAGAAATAGAATGCATGTATGCTATTGACTGCGGTACATCGCATCTCGGAAAGCGTTTCTAACAGGCGATTTCAGTTACCACCATTATACCAGCCAGGCAAGCGACATTCACCACTTTGTTCAGCGGAACAGTCAAGGTTTTCACATTTCATGACCACGTTGATATCTCACCATTACGTGGCTTTACCCAAATGTTATTGGTCTTAGTACATAATACCCGGCAGGATAAAAGTGATTGGTTGACCAACTGATAACGTAACCCCAGCGTTAGACAGCGTTAGACCGTATTGCTCACACGATCAGTCCATTTGGTGTGGATTAAATGGCGGAGACAACACATCAAGTCTATTGACAGTTTCGTTGTGAACAGGTCACGTTTCCCAACATACGGAGAAACAAAACGCATACAAGCATTATATACGAGGGTCTCGGCCACAGAGATGAATACGATTCAGTAATTAGCTCACATCCAGGCAGCGTTCGTCCATCTGGCGACTAAAGCCAATCGGCTGTCCTCACCACATGACAGCATAAAAAATCGAGCAAATGAAAGTCTCACGCAAACAATTAAGTAACTGCTTATTTATTTCATACCTGCTTACCTGCAGATGCTACTCGATTATTTCGACCACAAATAGACATCCTTTGTAGAATGTCTGAGGACGACACAATTTCAGATGTCTAAAGTAGACATGTTTTGCGATCGTGAGATAAAACCGGCATTTCAGATAGCTTACAAAGTGCTCCTGAAGCTTCGGAGAGGGGCCTCATTGGCGTCAGATATAACAAGTGGGCAGAAGCCACCATAAGCTTCTATTTCATTTCCCATACACTCGCGCGGCCAATATATACTGCAAGTACACCGAGGAAATCTGTGAAGCCTACAGGGACCTTATCTTTAACTCGTAACGACGTTTGAGAAGGTAAGCTGAGCCTTTCCAAAAGCCGTTCAAACGGCCGCTTGCGCCGGGCATCCCTGTGCTTATTGCTGCACTGACGTTTCTCCGTCCTCGGAAATAAGTCTTATTTAGAATCAGGTTCGTGAAACGCCACGGAGCATGTAGCCCAAACCAACTCCTTCCTGCTCCTTCTATAGATGGAGGTCCAACCTTCGTCAAAGAGATGGCTCCTCTGCTCAGGGAAGTCCGGATCAGTGAAGTTGTTTCAAATGACTGGAGCTTAGCCTACGTCATCCCCACCTTTAATCACAATTCAGACAATTCGTGCACAACCCACCGTGATTAACTCGGTTCATACTGAGAGGAAGCTGCTAGCGGCCATTGTACTTCGTAGATTAACAGCAACGCGCGAACAACACAAGCGGAGAGGAAACAGGGATTCAATCATTATTTTGATTATATGCTGATTATATAAATACAACGTTTAACACAACGATCATATAGCGTGACAAATGTGTCGCAATGTGGAAAGAAGAAAGGTAATCCGTAAGGTGAAGGGTGAAAAAAGCGCAGGGGGATAGAGAAGAAACTGCAACGATGCAAACAGAGACTCGCAACACGAGCGCCAGACTGAAACAAGCTTCAGAGTGAGTGCCTTCCTACCTCGAGCCCATCACATCTCCACTCAACCAAATACGTCAACTCCGCCACCCATATCCAAGGGTGACAGTTGTCTTTTTGGGCATCAAAGGGGTATTTGATACCGTTCACAGAGCCGCACTTTCGGTGTGCCCGACAAGTATGTCGAAATACTGAAAGTAACCTATTACCGGACATACTGTCAATAACATGGTGTGGAAGTGCAGCCAGGTGTCCGACTGTGATGCATGAAATGTATAGACGATACGTCACTCGCCGAACGGGTTCCAAGGAAGCCCAGAAGGATCTAGGCATATCAGAAGCTTCAGATTGTCCGTCTGCTATGACTCCTTTAGCTTCAAAGTGCAAGAAGTTGCTTCAAAATTTGTAGGACCCTACGTTTACCTAATCCTTGGTGGCAATCCGTGGAAGGTAGTCAGGAATTTCATCTGACTTGGGAGCTGTACAAGCGCTGGTGGAATGTTTGACGTGATCATAAGTCGTGCGGTTAGGGCCCGGACAACGTTTGTCAACTTACACCATCTGTGGCGCCAGTATGGTCTGTCTTTCAGTGAAATGCCATGTATATAATGACAATGTGATGGCGGTCTTACTATACAGCTTTAAGGCGTGTGGAGAATGTTCACAGCACCCGTTTTCGACCGCCTGTGTCTATGAAGTGTTAGAGGCATGGAGTGGGAACATTGAGCAATGAAGAGGCTCTCTGGTGAGTCATCGGGACAGACTGGTGACTCCTGAGCATAACGATCCCGCCTCATACACATCCTTGGCCTCGCCAACAATGCCACGAATCCCAACCCACCGCTTCCCGGAATGTGCCTTGGATGAGAGCAGTGGAATAGGCTGAAAACAGCAGTCAGGTGGCTAGCGCATAGTCGCATGCAAGCGCTGGCACGGTGGCCTACTTCCGTATGGTTTCCGGTTTCTACTTAGGAGTCCAAAGGAAAATGAACACTTCTGGTTAAGGACTTTGTACATTATGGTGAATAATGGAGGCTAAAAACCGTTGTGTTGCGAACCTCTGTAGGCACCGATCTCATTTTTTGTCCTTCTCCCTACAACTTTTTCCGTCATTATCCTGCGCAAATCTTTTTCTCTATGCCATATTATGCGGCATGTCTATCCCTTTAAACGATCTTTTCGTGTTATATATGTGTGTGTCAGAAAGTAGAACCAGCGTAATCCCTGCGGTACTGGCGAAGTAATTCGCAGTGTGGAGCGACAAAATGAAACGTAAGGCATGGCGAGAAGGACCGTCTAATGTCTGATGCTGCGTGAAAATGTTCGAGGAGCAACACTATGTCGTCTGCTTTATCCATACTATCCGTCTTCTACCAAGTGGGAGATCTAGGCCGGTTTCGTTAGAGTGCTGCAGATAATCTTCCATCACTTTGTCTATGGTGAAACCGAACGAATGGATAACCTGAGCGCCCTGACGTACGTTGCTGCCGGTGCCTAATGTAGTGGAGAGGCGTACAATACACTAGCGCTGGCCTATTTTTAATCAGACAAAAGGGCGGGAAACAAGCGCAAGAAATAATGAAGAGGTAGTTTTTGATGACAAACGAGAGACTGAAACGAACATGAAATAAGAACACAAAACGAAATATGACACTATGGACGTCTAAAACAAAAATCCCCTAATAGCATGGCACGACGGTCAGTCTAGATTTCAAATTTAAAGATGATATCAAGCCAACACCACTAATTTTGAAAGGCATAGTTGTTATTATACCCTAGCAAACGTAGCATGTAACTATGGGGCATAAAAGTTTCGCGTGTGACAAGACCATGGACACAAATTTGCTTGCCTGATCACCAGAAGATTGAAAAAATATTAGATCAAATGGAATTGCGGCAACCAGATCGATGAAGAACCAGCCTTTGACATAGTGTGTGGCGATCCGCCTTGGATGGGATACAACCTCATCATTTTTGTTCACATACGTAGTGCGAAAATTGATGAAAATATCCACAAAGAACATTATATCCACAAGAATTTCAACCGTGCGCAACAGACTGAAAGATTCGGTTGACTCTGTGTCAGAAGCGCTGCTGTTCAAACCCGAGTCGGAACTAGATGAACTGTTCCTAAACTGTTGAAAAAAGTAAAAAACGAAAGAAAACAATAAAAATTAGTTAGCAATCGTTTAACCTTGAAAACAAGAAGCCCCGTCTTTCGAAAAGAACGTGTGTACATTAACCAAATTGCTGTGAGATATTCCTCTAACCATGGCCATAACATGCAAATAAAATAATACCTACATTGTATCAAGCTCAACGCACATAACATATATAAGGACGTTACAAATTAAACATGCACAGCGAACACGTCCCCCGATTAGAAAACACTTGAACACACTTAAGCTACTTACGTTCTAATTAGAAAACCATAACGTGATTGGCATAATGGAACACAACAGGTCGTGTACGGACTACCAGGTTTCCCAAAGATCTCGAAAACAGACCAGCGTTATTGGTAGTCAGTGTCGTTACCAATGAGCAACCTTGAACATTCAGAAGGTTAAAACGTAGGATGGTCTTAGTTATTAACTACAGAGTTAACACGAATGATAACTGACTGACATTCGCGTTGTTAAACATGCACCCAGAACAAGTCACAACAATGACACTTCGCGCTCCGTCGCCCTTGTCTGATCTAAACTAGTCTGATTCTATGTTTTATCTTACCTCTGTGATAATCATTAAACTACACAAAAAAGATAGGTAGTAACCAGAAAGTAAGGGACTACAAAAATGAAACACCATAATAATTCCTGAAAAGTGTCCATAACGAAGACTGAAAAACGGACGCCAGAAACAAAAATGAAAACCGAAGAATGCTTACCGAAATCAGTTTTGCGTACTTATTTCCGTGGTTAGTCAGGAACACGGTGACAAATGGTGTCGCTATGGCGGTGTAAATGATAAGGACTAAAATTATCCAATCCCAAACAGCCTTGAACATGCTGTAGTGCTTTAAAGTAAACTTGTGCACATGTGGTGATTGAAATCGATGTTCCACGTGCAGATCCTCATCCAGTGATAAGAACTGTCGGACAGAAGAAAATACATGATGGACAAGACCAAACCAGTGAACAAGCACTTCGTTACATTACTGTAGACAGTTGCATAAGCTCAACAATCGTCATAAGTTAAGAAGACTGTATGCCTGAGTAACTAACTCGTTAAACGTGAAGCAAATGAACGGACCATAAAAATCCACGTAAGTTTGGTCAATCTCTAACTTAAGACCAACCGTGTTCTGCAACCTCATTGCTCAACATTCGTGACGCCTGAGAGAGCAATTTATGGGATAGATTGAGAAAGGAACAGTAAAAAAAGAGGTGTGACATGAAAAAATGGCATGCTAAATCAGACTGCGTGGTGAACCAGTTTGAATGAACCGTTGTTGGGTGGCTGGACACGTGGATGGTAGTCATCGGAAAGATCACTGACAAGTAAACGGGATCGTAGTTTTACGTTTTAATTACCGTGAACGTTCCCAATCAATTTTGAGCAACATGTACGTGTGATTCTAAAAGTTGTGCGACAATAGGCAGTAAAAAGTAAACAAATTAGGGGGTCATGGAAAGGGTCTTTCTTATTTAGTTCGCTGATTCACTGGGTCATTATCCACTTAAATAAATGCTCATATAACAAAAAGGATTTGGAACATGTTGACAAGCCAGCAGAAGTAAACTGAATGTTGCAAGTTATCAACCATAACATGTTAGTGGTCCACACTGGTGATTATCTATCATACAATCATAAGAAGAACCTAGGTTATAGGCTAAGAATCGGTTCGAAACAAATCTAACCGAACACGGATTCGACATTAATAAATCATAAACTATGAAAAAAACGGAACTAATCTATATTTACCGGAACAAAGGTAAGCCACCAATCGGAACACGTAACCATGTGGAATAACATTTATGGTATGTATGATCGCTGTTTCCAACTTGACAATCTACATCTATTAACTCCACTCGGTAAGGTTTTAATTTGTGACGACGCAAGCGTCTGATCACCTTGCGATCTTCGTCAATCACCAGTCGTGTCTGTAACTAATCTTTTTTTGGCATTATTCTGAACGTACGACGCTACCAGCAAAAGTATTTTTGTTCAATTAACTGATGGTTTATTCTCCAAATGCGTGCTGATGAACAATCCCAGTGCTCGTGTGGTTCGTTTCCGCGCTTAAAATAAGCCAGGAAACGCCTTTGATGTTGGAAACCAATGCACCGTTACACAAAAATAAGGTTAGTTCGACGTTCTCGTTTCAATGAGCTTTACGACCAACCAGTGGTGTGTCTTTTGTATGAAACATGCGTGAAAATTCAAACACAAAAAACTAAGGACGATTTTCTCGCGTTTGTTCGGAACGCACCGCCGATTAGTGTTCTACAGTCATCGTGAACAATCCCAAACGGAACGTGAAGATACAAATAACAAATGTTGCCAGGACCTAATTAGTGTTGGCTACAACATACATATAGTACATATTGTGTACTTGGTAAACATGCAATGAAAAATGGACAAGAAAATCGGGTTATGCAAGATGAAAAACGAAGTGGACAGAAAAGAAAAGCAATCAGAACACAGTACATGGAGACCTGAGACACAGGCATCGTTGGTTTTCACTCAACACATGAGCTCAAAAAAGCGTGCATACTTTTCGTAGGGACCCCAGTCAAGAAGACGGAAACGCCCCGGTGAAGAAAGTTTCGTCAGTAATTTTGCGTCCCAAATCCAAGTCACATGCTGGCCACTAGAGTGCCGGGTTCAGCCTGACCCACCACTCGCAAACGAAGCACAGTGTGGCAGGTGATGAGTTGGCATTCCTAACATGTCGGAAAACCTCGTCACTGCTGAGGCAGTGTTCTTACCAGAGGCCGATTATCCCGCGGAGACAGTGATTGCCAAAAGCAGATGTCCCTCGCGTGAATGAGTCACCTTTTCACTGAAAGATTGAGCACATCGGTGTCACAGATGGTGCAAGTTGGCAAACGCCGCCCGAGAGATTTAGCTATCACTTCTGCGTTCATCAGACACTACTAACACCAAGACAGCTCCTAAGGTGGATGGACTTCTCCGATACCTCCAACAGTTCCTCATTAAAGACGAGAACAGGTGCAGTCCAGCAAACCTTGTAAACAAGCAAACAGTCACGAATATGTACATACACACAATACACACATACCATGTAAAAGTCACTTTGTTTGACAACGGATTCTGGCGTGAATGTGAGACGTCACAATAAATGCACATCACTCGATGTTCGACTTCTACATTTAATCATGACAGCACCCGAATTAGGTCGCAACGCACTCAAAGTTTGATAGACATTTAAAAAAGAACACGACTTGTGAAGGCTCCGAATGTGACCACTAATTACACCTGCACCATTGTAATTGCCGTAACCACCACTCACAGAGCATACAACTAAATAAGTCTGTCCCATTTGAAGATACTTGAAAGATTAAACTAATCCAAACAAAAAAATGAGATGAGAATGAATAAAGGACTATATTGAGGACTTAATTGAAACCACCAGAAGATAAGTGTCCTTAATGGCAAATGATCTTTTCGTGGTAAACAGCAAAGGATAGACCACTGTAATCAATAGCAATAAAGAGAAATCCGCCATGAAATCGTCAGGCTATTGAAGCACCGATATCCTACCATCTGACAAGGTTATCTTCACTGGTTTACTAAGCTGAGGTGACCGGGTATCGATGTCCCAAGACTTGTTCAATAATCATAGAGTTTATATGAAACTGCAGGAAAGGCAAGATCCAACCAAAACTTTAAAGAATGAACTGAACGGAAAACTACTGCCTCACAAGAAAATCCATGACAACTCCAAGGAACTCAAACTCACTCATCACCATCAACATAGACAGCAATACATCAGTGGTTCACACTAATGCTTAACTGCCACAGAAACTCACTAAAAACCCCATTCCGAAATTCTACGGGCCGTTTATAATTCACGAAGACAATGTACCCTCGCCCGTTTCAACAGGAGCTACAAGCCATAAAATCACCATCATTATAGACAGCAACATATCAGTGATTCTCACCGATGCTCAACCGCGAAACAATCATGAAAAAAGCCGAACTTGTATAAACAGAAGGAAAAACAAAAGGAAGACAAGGGACCTAACTACTCAGAACAGCTAAGTCTACATTTAAACATTCAGGACCAAGGCGCCTACACTTTGAAAACTAACAACCGAGTTGTGAATGAAAGTACGGCATAATCGGCAAGACAAATTGGCGAGATTCTTCTACGGGCCATGTCAGCTAACACACATAAATTGTCCCTCATGTACAGGAAGTGCCTCCGACTTCTTCAACAAGGTACGGGGTCTGAAGTATTGAATAGAGAAAGCCATAATGTTGTTCGGTGTTTGCTCGCTGGCCACTTGCATCGTAAACAAACTGGTACTCACAGCACTAACCGATATGCGGCAGGAAAATCCAAAATGAAAAGAACACATAAACCTGTCTACCGTCGACGTCGTGTTAAGACTTTCCACGCAAACCTGCCTACAATTTGAAGATACTGTGTATCACCAAAAACAAGGAGTATTAATAAAGTCATCACTGTCAAGGCTGCCAACTGAAGCCATTATGAATTTCTTTGAGAGAACTGCTTCCCAGAAATACCCTGGAACATCGTGGCACACAAACGTGGAAAATACGCTTGCTGTCAAAAGACGCTTAAAGATGGGTATTTACCATGAAGACATTAATGAGGTGTTACTTGAACTCCAATTCACCAAAGAATCGAACACCAACTCCTCAACGGCAGATATATACATATATATAACAAGACGCAAACAGCTCAGCAGATTTCCTCAGACAGATTAAGGGTCTGGAATTGGAAGACGATGCACTGGTTTCCTTCGATTTTACGTCGGTTTTCACTAAAACACCGAAGGAACTTGCGATAGAAAATTTAAAGCTTCTGATAATTGAGGACGACAGCCTCCACAATAGGACGAATCTCTCTCCAAAGGAATTGATTCAAATTGTTGAGCTCTGGATGTAGACTTACCTACACTTTGACGGCCGAGTCTACTTGCAGAACAGAGGCACACCAATGGGCTTAGATATATCGGGATTACTTGCCGACTTCGTAATGAAACACTTCGAATTTGAAGCCCTTCAGACATTCAAACCTAAGGTGTCGCTTCGACATGTGGACGACACATTTGCTGTTTCACCTCGGACTCGGATTGACCAATCCCACAGTTGTTTGAATGACGTAATACATGGAGTAATCTTTACACGTGAAGAAGAGAACTCACACCAAGCGTTTCTCAACCAATTGATCATAAGACCTGATGGCAAGCTTGAAACTAGTGTCTATCGTAAATCGACAACTGATATCATTCTCAGGTTCGATAGCAATCATCCAGCCTGTCAACCCAAAAGTTACGTGCGAGCATTATTTCGACGTGCAGACACACACTGTAGCTTATCCGAACTCAGAAGACAAGAACAAAAACACCTGTTCAAACTGTTCGTTTTCAATGGGTACCTAAGTAGTTTCATAGAGACATCTATCAGAGGGTCCACAAGAAGTGAATGTACAAAACTCAAAACACGAATAACAGTGCCATATATTCACGGTACATCTGAAACAGTACAAATGATGCTCCGACCACTGGGCATCCCATTATCACACAAGTCAAACTCAACATTCAGTTCGCCTCTGATGAACGCTAAGGACCATGTACAACCACACGAACAGTTTGGAGTGGTCTACGCGATTCCATGCCTCGGGTGTGACCAATAGTATGTGGGGGAGACAGGCAAATAGGTGCGCATACGCATGCACGAATACAAATAGGCGTTGTGATGAGCCGACCCTAGATCACAACTGTGGCACCAGTCCGCAGAAGCAGGTCACGAGGTCAACATAGACCATGCGAAAGCGGTCGCGTGGGCAAAAATGAAAGCGGAACGGCTTGTAATGGAAGCCCCCAATTCATGGAGTTCGTTCAATCGACACGTAGACACAGACAGCCATTATGTCAGCACTGTCGACACTGAATCGAAAAACAAGCGAAGACAGACCGACAGGCGGACACGGTGAGCGGCAGAATAATTTCATTCCGATAAATCTATTTGTTTGATAACGGATCGTAGTGTGAATTTGAAAAGTCACAATAAATCGCTCACTACTCAGTGTGCGCTCCCCTTTTTCAATTACTTTAAATACATATACATCCGTCAGCACACCGGGTGTTAATGCAGAACCATGGGCAAAAATAACAGTTAGGGACGGTTGGGACAATAAGCACAAAAAAGTTTCACTACTGATTATGTTTGGTGGTCACACCCCTTAGTGTTCATAACCACACACCCTTTGGATTTCAGGAGCTAAACACAATATCCAACTCTATGCTCCTAAACCAAATCATAGGTTACCCATCGTCCTGCTCTATTACGGCCTCATGCAGAGAGCAAAACCCAAGGACGTTTTGACGAGTGCTGAGTAAACATTAGCAAAAGTGTTCGAACAACCTCAACCCACGAAATGAAACCACCTGGTATGAAGGGAGACCATCTAATCTCAATATACGTACTTCCTCACATGATACTGAACCCGAAAATGGGCGAGGCTACGCAAATGATGATTGGCAACGATAGATAGCCTGTGAGCGTGTGGGGTAGATAGGCCAGGCTTTGCAACTGCTGAGCAGTACTGTACGAACAGTAACGCTGCACGCCCTGCCCCCAATAAACAGTGGAAGCCCAGCAGGGATTGGAACTGCCTCAGATTAGCAAAAGTCAACTGGCCTCCAACGATACGTAAGTTGTCTTGCAGAGCACCACTGCCAGCAGTGATACAACCCCGAAGGCAAATAAAACTTTGGGTCAAAACTGAAGTGACCTTAAGTGAAAAGCATCAAGTAATCGAAGAAAATGCACGCTGTTGTCGGAGTTAACCGAAAATATCGGTGATTACTTGGGGTGTGTACGGATTAGCAACCTAACGCCTTCACGGGAAAGGCGAAGAGTGAGTACGCTGAACTAACGAACTTTCCCCGTTATATTGGGATATCGTACGAAAACCTGGAAACAAGAACTAGGTTGTTAAGGCGCTTTCAAATAATTACTGTAGTATCGTTCCCAAACAAATGAATTGGAAGCATCTACACGAGCGAAGCGCGTCCAATGGACTTCTTATTCTCTATAGATGGTGTCCAATATAAACCCTCTAAATGTTAAATGTGCCTAAAACAACTCTTCCTGCATTTCCGAGTGCTAAACTCGCCAAGACCCTATGAAAAACTGTAACGGTCCTATTCTTTCTATGATGCGTGATAGATTCCTTCTAATTTTAGTTAATAAATCTCACCAGCTGTGTTCGAGTGTTACGATGCTACGACGGAAGCTAAAACAAAGTAGATTAGATTTCGTTATACCTCATTACATATATTCAGACAGCACAACTGCGTTCCCACCACCCGAACTGCATAAATTCGCGTATTAACGGTAAAACAACCATCAACAATCACTGAAAAAAGGGGAAGGTTGAGTAACTGAGCATTTTCTGAACGATATAAGTTGCACTAAGGTTCACGAAAAGGGAAACATTATTCGAGACGTGCTGCATTGCACAGAACACTTCTTTTTCGTGGTCGAAAATCCGATGCCGTATGCGACCTTTTCACGCGACCGCGCATAGAACTTTCACTGCGGTAACCTTTGATCGCTTTTCTAAGTGGCCGATTGTTCAAGTGTAATCTGTGAGCAAAGAAACTTGGACCACCGGATTTTTAATCGGGTTACGTCGATATCTGATGCGACAACGGGTGGGAGAAGCAGCAACTGTCCAGCATGTGGCCTATAAATGCTAAGTGTCAAATAAGGAATTGAAATCCCCACGATATCAGTCGTCATGTTCACTACAGCTGACGTGATACGCAGTCCAAACCCTGAACACATCATACCGTCATCTCACTTGTTCGAACTACGGACTAGCACAATCAGGCCAATGACCACGAAAGGTCGGGCACTAGATACGTACAACTTACACACTGAGGAAACCTGGAGAGAACAGAGTGCTTGACGAGTTGAATCGCGCAGCGCCGTTCGATGCCAGATTTGAGCATATATATATATATAGGCACTTGAACCTGTGCCCAAATCTTTTTGCTCAAATCTGGCATCGAACGGCGCTGCGCCATATCTACATATGTCCCTTGGTGAGTGTTGGATGGGAACACGTTTTGTGGCGTTTCAGCTTTTACGTCAGAAGTGTGCGTCCCACTTCCAGTTGTTTGGTAACAAATATATGCACATGCGTGAAAAAAAGCTAGCATAGGTAATAAGATTACACACTTGGGCGAACTTCTCTGTTACCGACGCTTTCGTCGGTTCCGGATGACCGCTCAGCACTAGCCGTAGTGCCTCAGAATCCGCCAGGTTAGTAGGAATGCCAGAACGTACGCGGGATATTTGTGGCAACATTGGTTCAAGGTTGTCCTCGCTCGCAATTCGGTCACGATACCATGTGGCCGGACGACGTCTCACGGGAGAAATCTGTGGGGCAGGCTCTCGATCAATCGCTAATTTTGATGAAGGTACAGTAAGAAAGTGCGGTGAACTACGGTCTGATTCATGGTTGCTAGCAAGTAGTAAAGACAACGGACGGGCCTGCTTGTACCGCCCGGATGTTGACTTATCGGACGGACACGTAGCTTCCTTTTCTCCAAAAACAGTAGCGGCAGCTTCGTGATTCGAATTGTCTGAAACTGCTTCTGGATTTTCTGGATGTCGACTTCGAATGTCTGCAAAAAAGTGCAGGTAAATGGAAGATGTTGAGTAAATACGCGTTCCCTCCACAAATGGATAACAGTGTTATGTTTGGTCAATGTTTGGAAACAAGGCTTCCAAATCAGGGAACAAGTGACAACGCAATTAACTTACCAGCGACGCTGGATGTGTTTTTACAGTCCGGCAGACCAACCTTATCAGCTTCAACTTTACTCGAAGGCGAAGGTGAGGTCAATGTAGATCCTGTAACATACCCCATTACTAAAATGAGACTCACTTCCAGAATCGGAGTGACGGACCCGTTTATGGGCATCCGCAGTGTTCCGGGTCAAAAGAAAAGATTTCAGTTGCAGGCGTGTGCGCATGCTATATCCTACACAAAAATACATGCGTATAATGAACACCCACGTTTGTTGAAGGTATTCTGTACTGTGTCATCAACGTTCTCTCGATGAAAGAAAAGAAGATACAGTGGCAGCTGTCCGGTCTCATCCCGGACTGGGGTGACGCTTATTTTACAATGGATAGCCGAACCTTAATCAAACGTCGGCATTGTTTACATGAAACATACCATTCTTGGTGTAGAAACAAATAGAAACCTCTGTTTCCTTTGTTTCGCTGAGTGAGTTAGACAAGGACTCAATGGAATCCTGAGAGGTCTCCTGACCGTAAAGCACCTTCAGTGCAGAGGACTTCAACATCAGCTGTGCCTTCGTATATCCTAGTAGATCGCATAAGCCCTCGCTACAATATACGACCGGTTTGGTCACAAACATGGCGTTTGCAGCCAAAAAGTTATGGCCTAAAGAATGGTTATAAATGGAAACACTTACATTGTTGGTCAAAACTCCGAATGAGGGTGACGATATACGTATTTTGCGGAGCAACGTGACCCCTTTTAATGGGCATCGCAACATGAAGAACACACGCTCACATTTTAAAAGTCGCACTTATCCCGAACAACCTTGAAGATCCCAATTCAATCCATCTCAATTTCATTTTCATATTCAGGAGTTCATGAAAAATTACTCCCATTTACGCTTCAATACTCGGCTGCTGTGATGCGGACGTTCATCAGACTGCGTTTTCAATCCATACGACACATCCAAGTAATTTTCAGCGATTTGTTCGCGGGCTTGTTTTTACGGTGACCTGGCTTACAGCGATTCAGAGATTGATACACGGGTTGGAGGCAGCGGCCCAAGGTTCCCGGATCCAGTAGGTTTTCCTTGCTCAGTGTCAGCGGGCGTCTGTTGATCTGAAAGGCAACCATTGAAAACACAGTGTAGCACTGCTCCTGGGGATTACAGTGATTACCAAGCACCAAGTAAGATTAGTTGAACAATGCAATTTTAGATAAATGAGAATCAAGCAAAGCTTTAAAACGATCCCTAGAAGCGCTGCTGACTACCTTGGAAAGGAGGCTGTTTCAATAATTATTAACCCTGTAAGAAAAGAACTGCTGCCTAAGAAAGGTCCGAGGGCGAAGCTTGGAGAGCTTTCTATCACGTCCTCGCCGGCCGTCACCATTCGCTATTGTGAAGAACTGTTCTACAAGACTCACTCTGAAGAAGAATTGTGTGAGTATTAAATCATCGCGGAGTCTTCGACAATCAAGTAGGTACAGTTCAAGAAGTTCAAGTCGAGACTCGTAAGCAACATTACTCAGGCCCGCGACTATCTTGATAGCCGCACGCTGGACACGCTCAACAGCTAATATGTCTCTCTTCAGGGCGGTATACACGAACTGATTGGCATACTCAAGGAGCGGTCTTATATAAATCCCGTAAAGCGTTTGAAAAGCTTTCTTGTCCATGCAGAGGAAAGTGCGCCTGATCATCATAAGAGCGGCAAATCCATTTTTTGCCACCGTCTCATGGTGATACGTGAAGGACAAGTTAGACGACAACCAGATGCCCAGATCTTTCTTCAGGTCGATTCTCATGATATATACTGCGCTAGATGCACTATTAGATATGAAGACATTGAAAGAATCTCCACCGAGTGACATGTGACCACATTTATTTTCACGTCAAGATCAATTTGTAGTGCACTGGGATCAGTGGCATTCCAAATTTTTAGGTCGTCTGCGTATAAGAGGACGTTGCTGGAAATATTGTTTGGAAGGTCGTTGATGTAAATGAGGAATAACAAAGGACCTAGCACCGACCGATGGGGAACTCCCGCAGAAATGAAAGGGGGAGACGAAAGGTCTGATCCGGCCTTAACTCTAAAAGTTCTGTTACCAAGAAACGAGGGAACCCAGCGAAGAACCCCTCCTTGAATACCATAGGCTTCCAGTTTGTGCTTCGGGGGGCGTGTGGGGCACGGCCAAAAGTCTTGACGTAATCAAACAAGATAGCGTCTGAGATGAGACCATTGTCTTTGGCCTCCCTCAGACCATCCATGAAAATAAGCATGTTTGTTATGCATGACCGATTAGGAAGGAAGCCATGCTGGATGAAAGACAAGAGATTATTCGATAAGAAGTGATTGAGCATGGAGCGCTTTGGTAGGCGCTCCGTTATCTTGCACGGGATACTAGTATGGCTGATTGGCCGAGAGCTAGCCGGAGAGTGCCGGTCACCCAATTTAAATATGGGTGTGACCGTCGCCTCTTTCTATGCGCTAGGGAGGATGCTGGTCTAGAGTGTTTGCTTAAACAGCTTGTAAAGGGGTTCAGCCAGACTAACAACTGTTTCCTTGAGTATTCTGGGATGGATCATGTCAGGACCCATTGCACTGTATGAATTAACCTTCAGCAAAAGGTCTTCAACATCTAGCACAGCAAACTCAGCAGTCACCAGTGGTTGCCTGAACGCTTGCAGCGGTAGTACAGGATGCCCGCTCAGGGATGCGACGTTGTAGACTGTCGAGCAGCACTCCCTGAATAACTTACATGTGGCGTACTTGACAGTGCACTGAGTGTCTGAACTGACTCCGCTCGAGGGAGGATGAGGACTCTTCTATTTGTCTTCTGCAATGTCTTTTGGTACCCGTGGTTATTGGTGGATCCCAGGTCTCTGATTAATGTGACATTCTGTGGCTTCGACTAGCTTTGAGTGGCCAAGGCTGACCCCAAGTTGAGGTAATTCATCTCTCCCTCTTATCCGACGTCTGCGAAGGAGATACTTTTCCAAGTGACCCAGACAATTTTCTAGGACTACAACGTTGAACTCATCTGCTTGTTATGGACGACCTCAATGCGCCCAAGATAAACCGGGAATCAGTTTCTCACTAGGACTTCAGTGATTTTTTCGACTTGCCCGCAGGTTCGAGGTTGGAAGCTCAAGTCACCCGAATAGAGTAAGTTTGTCCGTTTCAATATCCAGAAGTTCTCTGTTGACCTGAAAGACAGCCATTGAAAACAGGTTGTAGCACCGCTCATGGGGGATGCACAAGGTACCAAGAACAAAGCATTGTAATAATCTAACGGTTTCTTTGGTAGGTGAGAATCTGATGAGGCCCCGAAACGCTACTCTGAACAGAAGCTAGCAAACTCTAGTGGGAGGTCCCTGCGTAAAGAATTAGCCACCGCGGGGTCTTCGGAACTGAACTGGATGAACATCAAGAATTTCAAGACGAGACTCGTAGAAAAAATGCCAGAGGCCAGTGAATATTTTGAAAACGACACACTGGGCACGTTCAGTGGCGGGCACGTCCTTCTTCAAACCAGTGTATGCGACTTGACTGGTGTACTCAAGCTGTGGTCTTATATACAGCCTGCAAAGCGTTTGAAAGGCACGCCCGTCTATGAGGGAAAATGCTTTTTTTGACATTCCAAGTGTCCTAAGCATCTCTTTGGTGGTTCTCTGGTTGGGATAAAACAAGGATAAACCAGACGACGGCCAAATCCTTAAGTCTTTTTTAAGGTCAACCTTCGCGGTATTCATCACACTTTGCATACTGCGTATCACGAATAGTTTCCTGGGTCTTCCCCGGGCGACATACATGCACAAATTCTGTTGTCTTAGGAATGACTGACTCAACTGACCAGCATCTTATACAGTTAAGGTCAATTCTCGGTGTACTGGGGTCACAAGAGCTCCAGGTTTTAAAATCATCTGCACAAAGGAGGGAGTTGCTAGAAATAAGGTGGAGAAGGTTGCTGATAAGTATCAGAAGCATTAGCGGACCAAGTGCCGATCCTTGAGAATTCCCAGTAGAGTCTGGGGAAAGGTCCTTACAGGTCTTAACTCCGGAAGTTCCGTTGCCAAGAAAAGTTGCAGTCCGGCCGAGAACCTCTCCATGTGTCTCATGAGCCTTTGGGTTATGCACGAGAGAACGACGGAAACGCATTCTCGATCTGCTTATCGTTGCTGATACGACGGACACCATACACACATCATGCCACCACCCTTACGCGACGTCCCTCTGGTTAGGCTCTCTCTGCACGACCTCGTCATCGTCAGTGATGGACGCCTGGGAGAGAGAGTGATAAGCCGTTTGAACAGACATCCCGGATCGGCATTCTCCCTAGGGCCTGGAAGTAGGTAACGGTCACACCAATCTCTAAAGTGGGCGGCCGGCACTCTCTTGCTAACTTTAAGCTAGTCAGCCTTGCTGGCGTTTCTTGAAAGACACCGGGGTATTTACTAAAGAATGCCATCCCCAACTACTCCTTACCAAGCCGTCTTCCTACCTAACCGATCACACATAACAAGTGTGCTCATTTTCATACCTATTCTGACAGAGGCGGCAGACAATAGCTTCATCTCAGATGCTATCTTCATTGACTTCGTCAGGGCATTTGACGGTGTCTCGCATTGTACCTCAAGAATAAACTAGAGGCTTATGACATTCAAAGCGAGGTTCTACGTTGGATTGCCTCCTTTCTTTACAACAGAAACTCCAGAAATAAAAATGGATCAGAACGTTTGCCTCCTTCCTTGATTTCTACAAGAGTTCCCCAAGGGTCATTGCTACACCCTGCGTTTTCTTATTTCCACCAGCCACCTTCCGGGAAATACTTCCGGCAATGCCCTTCTGTGCGCCGACGACCTAAAAAACTGGAATGCCACTGATCCCACTGTACTGCAGATTGATCTAGACGTAATATAGCGCTAGCCGGAAGATTGGAATCTCCCAATTAATGGCAATGGGTGCACGCACATATCACTCGGTGGAGGTTCTGCCAATGCCCCCGTGATGCGTAGTAGGTTCAGCACGGCAGACATTATAGACATCTTGGTGTCAGTTAACAGAACTGGTTCCGATAAATTCTTATCTCAGGCTGGTAAAACTATATATCAAATCAAGCAACAACAAGGGAAGTTATTATTCAGAAATGGTACCAGCGTGAAGGGTTTGTGTAAAACACAAACATCACTTCGTTATGCTACTGCTCATGATGGAGGGAGGTTTTAGGACGTCTGTTTTAACTGGGGTGAGTTGGGGGGGGTACGTGATCAAACTGCTCCGTGAGCTCAGTGTGCGCGTTTAGTCACGGTAATCCCAAGTTGCAAACGAACCGATCTGAACACACATCCGGCTGAGGTAGTCCGATTGCTACTGCCTCGGCTATAGACAGGATGAACCACTTGATCTTTCGTGACGTGGTGGCCGGGACGCGGTAGACGATGCGAAACACCCTGCCCGTGCTTGTTTGTCAGTCACAGTGAATTAGTTGGGCCAGAATGGATAAGTTAATTTTCTTTGATATTCTGGGGCGGAGCCACGCTGGACAGTGTTCACAGGTTCTTTCCGATAAACGTCTAGTGGTGCGACCAATATATATTGAACCATAGAAACAGCCCAATAAAAAGGTCAAAAACGATGCAGCACTGCTAGACATACTACCTTTCAGATTAAGTGACACCGGTTGTTTCGAGTGAAACGTTACGACGGGATTTGAAGCATAGTAGGTACCACCAGTTCCATCAGTTAGTCAAGGCGTTATCACCTCGGCTGCTGCGTCGCCTTTGAAATTCAAATTTATAGAGATCTTCTTCATAACAACTGTGTTAATTGGGGCTTGCAGTGGTCTCTCTTGCATGTTTCTGGTAATGAATTTCTCAGGATAAGCATTGCTAGAAAGGATATCCTGTATCATACTTGGCTCCTATTCTGTCGTATCTTTCGTACAGAAACTTTCTGCTCTATTTGTCAAGCAGCGTACAAGACCCCGTTTCAGACTAATCGGCACGTAACTGTGGAAGTGGGAGCATTGCCAACCCCACGTTTTTTTCTACATACAGTTTGCTGTAACGATCCATCTGATCTGCGCTTTAGTGCTCCGTTCAAAGATGGCATGCGGTCGTCAGTTTCTTGTTCCAAAATGAACACGATATTCTTATGCGCCTAGTTAAAACCGGTCGAGAGCTTACGTAAATCTTTTGTCTTTTCCACAACGTAGAAAACATCTGCTTATCGTCGATAATAACTGGTTGTTCTAATAGTTTCGTTCAGCCGGTCATTCTCGAGCATGCGCATAAAAATGTGTGCCAGTAACGAGCCTAACGGCGAACTCATACCACACCATCAATCTGGCAATAAAGCTCACCACTGGATTAAAACGGAATGTTGCCAGTGCAGAACATTATTACTTCTTCAGCTCTGTCACCGGTAGGCCGACGTTAATCCGGCGACTTTCGATATAACCACAAAAACCGTATTGCTTCTACTAGAGGAACATTGGTAAATAGGAACGGAACATCTAGAGATATCATTTTCTTGTCCGACATGTTGGGGTGAGATATATAATCGACAAATTCAAACGTGTCTGCCAAACTTCACTTAGTATCTCTCTCTTAACCAGCTCCACAAGCCATTACGCAACAGTATGACAGGGCGAATTACACACGTCGAGTATCGGTCTAAGTGTCACCCCGTCTTTATGTACCTTCGGCATTGAATACAGTCACGCGCTACGAGTTACTGTTGAGCAGATGCGTTCGAATATATGTGTGCTAATGGCGTCAACCTGCTAGAACCGTCGTAGAATCCGCGAGAACCTCTTTTTAAATGCCACTGTCTTACTTTTCCCGGATTTCTCGTTCTGGAATTCCATTTGTTGAAGCTTTCGAACAAACCTTCGGGACAACAGAATTTTGGACCCAGTGACAAGATTCGACAATCAGTTACAGAGGTTGTGTCCGTCTCCGGAACTAAACTCAGAACGTTTCAGATCTACTTGCGTCAGTACTTTCTACAAACACCTAGATCTCAGAACCTGAACTTATGGATCACTTGCAAAGTCCCATTTAAGGAAGCCTACTGCACTGTAAAACGATCAGTCGATTTTGTGGGTGACTCTCCCACAAAGTTTCACCCCAGATACGGTGAGTTTCCCCAAATAGCAGTAATTCAGAAAACAACGAACAGCGCAATACTACGTATTTTGCCACGACCGATAAAAATCAACCGTACAACCAGATGACGTCTTGCGTGTAGCGCGCGGAACGGAAAAGTGAGGAAATTCCAATTGGCGGAACTAAGACATACCATTAGGCTAACCAAACATGCCCCGGTCGGAAGTGTCAAATTTCACTACAAAATACCAACAAAAGTTAAGCCATTCTAAGAGGTCGCTACAATTCTGACATCAAGACCTGATGAGGGAGCCGGAACTGTTCTGCTGAATAGGATGACTACATTTGAAAACTGATGAGTGTTTTGTGTGATAAAACGAAACTTCTACAGGGAATTCTAAGTTACTTTTAACTGTATAAATCGTTCTGGAGAACGATAGAGGCATCTCTCTGTTGGCTAAAGTTCTTCTCGTTTTTCGCCATGAAATGGCGGTAAAAGAGGGATTTTTCGCTTCTAGGGCGATTAACTGCACTTCTGCTCTATTGACATCAAAGCATTTTAAACGCTTCACGGGGTCTATATAAAACAAATCCTCGAATATATTATTCAAGTCGCGTACACTGACCCGTAAAAAGACACACGTGGTCGAAACTAGCCAACAGCCTTGTTAACGTCGCGTACGTGTCTGGACCTGAAATACTTGATTTGCATCCACTTTTGAGCGAGTTTCAGCTATTCGTACACGGGTTCGAGGCTGCGGGCCCAAACTACCCGGATCCAGTCAGTTTACTTGTTTTGATGTTCTGCGTTTTTCTGTTGACCTGAAAGACAGTCATTGAAAGTAGGGTGCAGCACCACTCTTGTGGATTATAGAGAGTACCAATAATAATAATCTAACGGTTTCTTAAGTAGTTGGGAATCCAATAACACTTTGAGACGGTCCTTAAAAGAGCAGCTAACAATCTCTAGTGGAAGGCCGTTTCAATACTTGATGGCTCTACAAGAAAGGAATTGTTGCCTAAGGAAGGTCCGCGGTCGAAGATTATAGAGCTTCTTGCCGTGACCTCTTCGACTGTTATCACCTGCTGGGGTAAAGAACTGCTGCACGAGTCCTGTGTTAAAGAGGAAGTGTGTAAGAATTAAGTCACCGCAGAGTCTTCGAAACTCAAGTGGATAAATATCGGGAATATCCAGGCGAGACTAGCAGGAGAAATACTGCAAGCCAGTGACCATTTTGGTGGCTAGTCGCTGGACACGTTCAGTGGCGAGTAGGTCCTGCTTCCAACCGGTGTAAACGATTTGATTGGCATACTCGAGCAGGGGTCTCATGTAAACTCCGCGAAGCGTGTGAAAGGCGTTTCGATGTTTACTTGGAAAGGCTCTTTTAACCATCCCGAAAGTCACGAAACCTCTTTTGGGGGCCAGCTGGTGGTGATGACAGAAGGATAGACCAGGAGACAGCCAAATTCCTAGATCTTTTTGAGGTCAACTTTCGCGATATCTGTTGCACTTTGTGCACCGTGTATCACGAATAGGTTTTCGGAGTCTCCGAGTGACATGTGCGCACACTTACTGTCGCTTAAATGGAGACTCTAGCCATCTGACTAGCACTTAATACGGTCAAGTTCAACCTGCAATGCATTGGGGTCACGCACATTCCAGATTTTTGAGTCATTAGCATAAAGGAGAGTGTTGCTAGATATCAGCTTGGAGAGGTCATTAACATAGGTCAGAAACAACAGTGGACCAATTACCGACCTTTGAGGGACTCCCACAGAGACTGGGGAAGGAGACGAAAGGTCCGAACCGGCTTTTGCTCTGAAATTCCTGTTACCATGGAAGGAAGTAATACAGCGGAGAACCTTTTCTTGGATCCTATAAGCTTCTAGTTTATGTACCAGAGGACCGTGTGGGACACGGTCGGATGCTTTGACAAAGTCGAAGAAGATAGCATCTAAATATGACCATTGTCTTTGGCCTCCGTTAGGCTTTCTATGAAGACTAACATGTTGGTTATGCATGACCGATCGGGAAGAAAGCCATGCTGGGTCGAAAAGAAAAATTTATTTTAGGAGAAATACTTAAAGATGGTGCGTTTTAACAGTCGCTCCATTATCTTGCATGGGATGCAGGTAAAGCGGATCGGCTGATAACTCACAGGAGAGTAACGACCGCCTGTTTCAAATATAGGTGTGACAGTGGTCTGTTTCCATGCCGCCGGAAGAGTGCCCGTACGAAGTGTCTGTTTAAGCAGATTAAAAAGGGGCACCGCCAAACCGAGGGATGGATCGTGTCTGTTCCCATGGCAATATAAAGTCCTGAACGTCGGACACAGAGAATTCAGCTGCCAGGAGGGGTATCAGAAGTGTCTCCGTGGGAGAATTGGATGCCAGTTCGGCAGATTCACATTGTGGACTGCTAAGCAGTATTCTCTGAACACTTCGGCAACCACTTGGGGGTCGGAGGAGGTTTCCCCGTCGGGAAGCCGCAGAGAAAGAGCTGTTGGTTTACGTTTCTTCTCACGAGCTACCTGCGAAATTTTTGACTGTACCTTTTGGGTATGTTGCCGGATTTTCCGCTTGTACCTGTATCGTACAGAACAAAAATCTCTATATCTTCTGGCTTGCCCGTTAGCTTCTGCATAGAGAATAGACGAGCACTTACTCTGAGAAGACGGTTTATGTTCCGCGGTGACCTCATACACTTCCTCCTTAGAGTAAGCCCCAATGAACTCTTCCTGATAATAGCGAATGGTGACCGCCGTTGAGGACATAACTGGGGGCACTTCAAGCTTTGTCTTTGGAAGCTCCTCGGCAGTGGTTCGCACCTTGTAGGATTGTTAAACACCGGAACGGTTTGCGTTAAAAAAACTGCCTAAAACAACCTCACACTCTTCGTGGACAATTTATCCCAAGAGCTGACAACCCGGTTGATGAAAAAGTTAGACCGAACAGTCAATGTTGATCCCCTTCTCTTGATTGTGACTCAGTGACCCGCCAACTATTGGCCTTGTCACACTAGCATCTAGCAGGCAGGATGATTTTTCTCGGTGTGACGGATAATTTTCTCCATTTCATTAAGGCCCCGTTTCACTCACCTTCCAGCATAAATAATTTCAATGATCTTAGTCGGTCTTGAATCGGTGTTTTCTCTGGCTCCTCAGGGAATGGGAGCTATGACATACCCATCCCAGGCCAGTCCGATATGAACCGGCAACATAGGGAGCGCCGTTCTGTGATATATTAAACTTTGGCGTGTCAGTCAAATTGTAGTCAGTCGGTTTCGACAGAGTGGGCGGTCAAAATTCCAATAGGTCCACTAGGTGCACCCTGTGTTTCGCATAGCTATGAGATCTTCTAACTGTGGATAACTTGCTTCTTGGTCTTCCGGGCGAGGCACTGGCGCAAAAGTTATTCGTAATTACTACATGAGTAACGCGAAAAAAAATGCATACATAGGGCATTTAAACGGCAGTGTACCAAGTGAAAGTGAATAAAAATGGCATAGCGGAATGTTTTGGCTTACCAAAATCCTAATAACGCAGCAGAAGTGTATTTAATTGTTATGAACCACAACATATGACTAAGGGAGATTACGAGACATGACATGTTTTACTGTGAGTGGTTATTGTCTTTTAGCTTGTTTCTGGATGAAGCCGTACAAATCGTGGATCCGAAGATGCATGCCGTAGGACCGCGTATTATTTAGCGCGCATGGCGGCGTCTAGACAGGATGTGATGTTCATCATGCTGCAGAGTAGTAAACAGTCATTACCCTCGATGCATCGCGTAAAGGCGCGTGGCAAAACCCGAGTAGATATGGCATTCTTCGTGGCCAAGATGCATGCCAACCCATGAAGCAGGTAGTGTTGGTAGCACCGACACCAGTTCCGCTGACACAACTGAGACTGCTGGTCAGTTCGATCATCCCAGCGCTTATTGGCGCGGTCCCTCTCGGGAGTTGTGCCGCGCGGTCTCAGGCAGCATTGTACTGGACTGTACTGGGTGTCAGATGAATAAACGTGGCTGTTTATATGGTTCGCCATAGCCATTGCAATGTGGGTCACGGAGTCTCCGTGCTGAGTCACGTCGCATATTGGACACGACATTGGGGAGGCGAGTGAGCAGCAGGATACATATGGTTTACGTGCAGACGAACACATTAAGGATGTGGTGACGGATCCATCATGATGTTCCAGTTGACCAAACAGCCACCTGCCAGTGTCGAATGGGGTCATTCGAACCTCTGTAGAGGCCAACAGTACGATCAACCACTTCAAGGTGCTCTGCAGAGATCTTGATATAGGAGAGTATGCGGAGTATGTTGAGTGCTGAAACAACTGATGGCAAACAGCAGCCCGAAAAACTAGCCTCGCTTTCTTGTACAACAACAGGGTACCGAAGGAGAACACTAAAGCGGGAAGGAGGAAGGAGACGGGCTAGGAGAGTGGGAAAAACTGTCAGTCGAGTTGCATATGGTTACGCTCTCACATTGGTAGCTGCTTCGTTCAGGTGACTTAACCTATAAACAACGCATGTGTGCGTTTACACTGGTATCTGCTCCGTCCAGTTGACCTGGCTCACGAACAACATTGTTAAGAAACGCACAAGTAAAATCAGGGTGAACTTCTGTCTGGACCGTTCAAGATACACCAAAATAATAATAGTGGTATATTTCTCGACGCATTTGTGAGAAACACGCTCGCGAGAGCGTGACCAGTGTACAGATTTTAAAACCTTATACACATTTGAACACCACAATTGGAAATTGTACAATGGGTCAGCTATGTTGACATAGCAACAAAAGAGACATCACATGAGGGAAAAATTCAACTTTAAGGAAAAAATTCGAGATACATACTTTCGAGACAATGATAATCAGAATCTACAAAATTCGATAAAATATTCGAGTTGTTACATCAGTTGGGACTTCACAAGGTGACAACTGTCCTAATGCGCAAGGTCTTGCCAGAAGTGAGGTGCTTTGAGGATGCAGGGGATGACTGTCAAAGAATTTCATCATTATCCCAGGTAGATGGTCCCGGAAAACGTGCGGAAAATTTTGTAAAGATGGGGGTTAATGATAACGCATATACTCTTGCGGGGGAACGAATGGACCTCTCGACCGAACGTCATTCTTCTTTCAAATTCTAGAGAGTTTTGAGGATTTTGCGATATGCTCAATCATTGCGGGATTTTAAGTGTCCAGGCGGGGTGGAATGTTTTCTTGCGTGGGCTATATCAATAAAACCAAGAATGGAAAGCGAAATCACGTGATATACGGGGGAACCTAAAACTGACTGTGATCTATGGCGAACAATGGAACATGTGATATTCAGGCATAACCTTTCATGTGACGTCAGCGGCAATGTGTTTATTGATTAAATATATGCCATATGTGAACAGTTTTCATCAAATAGCTCGAGAAGTGACCGATTGTCAACCTTTCTCAGTATGCCATTACCGCCGAATTTGGATGTCTATTATCTCTCTACCGCCGGTTTGTAGGATGAGCAGGATGTCTAACAATACCGAAAGGTTGCCAGGTGATCTATCAGGAGGAGAAAAAGGAGTTGCAATACAAGGTTTTTATATAGTCATGAGACGAACAGTTTGAGTTTTCTCTGCTTTGTTTAGAAATAATTTTTAGCATGTTCAGCTTTCGCATAATGGTTTACAAAACAGACACACAAGCTATCAATAAGTATGGAGTAATGGCGTTTCAGGTGGATATGATTATTACTTACGGGCATGCGTATAATGACACCTGTACGTGGTGATTATAGTCATGTTTACTAGTTCGCTGGCAGGTGTGTGGCGTAACATCACGCAACACAGAGGGTTTCCCGTCAGATGTTATCAAGTCCGTTCTCAAAGATAACATCCTCAGACAAGGAGAGCTTGAAAATGGTCATGACGTTCGTTATTGTTAAGAAAGTTCTTATGCTCCGTTTGAATTAGTGTATATTCTTGCTGGCTCTGTTTGCGTAAGGAATTTTGTTCCGAAAGTAGAAGTGTTTTACCAGGAAAAAATTTAAACGCATATTTTTCCGGGATTTAAGGGCTGCCAAAGTGAGGTGTTTGTTTCTGAGATCAAACTTCGACCTGCGTTGCAAGGATGTTGCGGAACTGACGGCGAATTTATTGCCACAAACCAGATCATACATTAGTGCAAGGTTAAGCATGAGTCGACGTAACCAAAGGGGATCGAGTGCAATCGTCTGGCAGCGTTCTCTGTAGCTCGGAGAAGATTTATAGCCCAATAAGCTTTTCGTGAATGCATGTTGGAGGCTTTTCGGAGATAGCCTGTCGGACTTGCGCAGGTGGCTATATATGAACGTGCAATATTAAACTGGGGTCGAATGCATAGTTTAAAGAGGTGTGATCGTGCATCAGGTAGGAAGAGTGAGTGTTCAATGTAACCTGACTTCTGGAAGTGACTTTAAGAGAAACACACCTTTAAATAAAAAGCCTCCGCGGGATTATTGAGAATGTAAAAAATATTTGAAAACACACTGATGGCCATCAGTGGGGCCTGCAGCTGGTGGATTATTGGACCAACAATCATCACAATCATAGGCATACATGATATGAAGATTCACCCCTTGTGGTTGAAATGGCACGAGTTAGAAGTAATGTTATCCTCGACGAAATAACGCGCACAATAGTTGATGGTTAGTCATCAAATAAGTGAATAATGGGCTGTCTACAAGCAACAAGCCACACTTAAATATAGTCAGGGGCCAATAATATAGATAGCGCGCAGGCCATCAGTTATAGGATGGGACGTATTACCCATGTTTGCATCGATCCATGTGGGTCGCAGATGAAAACGTGATAACGTCAGGTTCAATCATTTCTAGGGGCGACATACTTGTGACCGGTTTATATTTGATATACTGAAAAGGACGCAGACCAAATGTATAATTTGGATAGGCAGCCAACCCAGAAGGATGTTAGCATAATTCCCACTGTAATTTGCTTTGATAGGTAATGTGGAATAATATGCGAGTGCAATGTGGTCAAAAATGACAGATTCCTGTCTATCTCCATAGCGATCTGAAATTGGGCGTTTCTGTTGAATAGAAAACAAGCGTTCCATCATGAAAGTTTTGATAGCAGCTTTGTCACATCACAAAGCTGGTTATGTAGGCCAACTTAATGACATCGTTGAAAAAAATGCCGAAGGTGTTTCGTAACTGGAGTACAAATAAGAGTGATATTTGAGTACAACAGATTTCTTCCATCGCGCCCAACTGACCGTTCACGATACGTTCCGACCTTGAAACACCATGACGGCGAACTTCGCAGTTGCCACTCAATTGTCTGGCTATTTGTTGAATATCTTGACCGAGACTACTATGGGAAAACTTGCCGGTGCTGCAATCTATGTCCAACAGACGGGGACGGCAAAAATATGTGGCCCACTTTGGGGACGTCTACGTGTTTTATCATGCATGCACTCATGGCCCCTGTAATTCGCCATAGGGGCATAATTGGAATGATTGCGTCAGGTAGATCCAGGAAGCATCGGATTTTGAGTGCCGATGTCAGTTCGTCTGTCAAACGTTTGTAGACCACGGGAAATTTTTTGACTATGTGAGAGGGTTCTCTTTTGGCAAATGGGAGATTCTCAACTCTCTTCACAGCAATGCTCCGAGTGACTTCTGGAGTAGTTGAGTTGTGTCCTTACTAGGAAACAAATACTTGAATAGTGACTTCCAGTAGTGAAAATACGAGGTAGCTATAGGTAAGCGACGTATCAATGGTTGCCCCGCTGGATCTTTAATGTCTCCCCCTACCGCCAGCACAAAAATTTGCACGGGAACGGAGTTCGGAATGGGTGACTCTACCTAAGATGCGCTGTTAATGGGCAGTGAATAGGGCAGATTCACTAAAGCGATTTCATCTATTACTATCATGACCAGCATGCACGGCCCTCGATTAAGGCATGGTTCACAACGGCGACCTTTTTCGTTCCAAGAGATCTTGGAGCAACGTGCGCGCTTTGAAGCGTTATTGCGGACATTTTAACCACAAGATGGCTGCCACCAGCGGGTTGGTCGTACACGAGCGACCGTTTCTTTAGTCATGCCGCTCTGGTGCCGGGAGTGATGCATAGAGTCATTAGAATCGTCGTGTGTCGTGTGATGCATCCCGGAGAGTAGAGCAGGAAAGTTTTAGTTAAATTTCGGAGCACACGTACACAATATCTCACACATCAAAAGACCGTCAGTTACAGAAGGATGCAATATATCAAAGCCTCTCTCGTTAGTCAGCGAGAGCTCGACGAAGATGTGGAGTGCAAGAGACCCGTTAAGATAAGGTTTCCTAAAGCTTTTTGCAGCGAATAAAACTGTTTTGCAATATTATTACAATAAAATTTGCTCATAAGCAATGCGTTGACCATGAGCAAGTGTTTTGTCAGCTATTTTGTCAAGATAACGTACGAGAGGCAGAAAACAAAGAATGGGCATTCTCAATGTATTTTCGGATCACTACCTCAAAATTACCTGGTCAGATTATTGGATAACTTTTGAAATTTACCTAGAAAACTCCAGATTTTGCTGAGTGGAGGATTACTAAACTCCATTGCAAGATCATTCACGGGGGTCGATTCAAAGTTCCTTGCTGCCACTATCTACTCTCACCTATGGTGCCTTGTACAAAGGCCTGATACAAACTCGATGCCAGTTTCTTCTTTCATGCATCTAATTGCGCGCGGCAGACGTTTGCTCTTTTCTTAACGACATCTATGATTCCGCTTTTTGTGGTCGTTCAACCTGGACATTTCCCAGCGTTGTTTGATACACTTTCTGCTGGACGCGCTTCTGAGCGCCGCTGGGTGGGCTTTAGCCCGCCTCAAGCTTGTATCATTTCTCCTCTCGTTTGCCCCGTTGGCTCCTGATTATGCCAAAACTCATTACCTAGATATGCAAATATTGATTAAATTTGCGGCTGTTTCCCTGGTTCTAACGCATTCTTTTGTGACGTCACAGTTGAGACTACACTTGGACCACTCTTCGGGAGAAAGGTTTTGAATTGTTAGCGGGCGAGAGTCGAGCACATATCCACTAGCGCATTGCATGGGCCAGTGCCCTTGTAACGCATCTAAGTGGGCCAGCTAAGTCAGTTCTGACAAGTTCTCCCAAGTTTTACGAACCTCATGGCCGCAAACGGCATTTTCATAAGCTCAATCGCCACGATCAGAATCCGTATAGCGTTCGAGAAGCGATGGCTTTGAAATCCGCCAACGTCACTCTAGAGGTGCAGGGAATGCGAGGAATAGTTTTCTACGGTCACATCCACTTAAACGATATTCATTTCCGACTAATCGCGACTTCGTCAGACTTCACATTTTGTAATATTCGCCCAGAGACTAGAAGCACAACCCACTCCGTGCCTCGTTGCTTAACGTCTCTCTGTGTTCATCCGATTATCCAGGACGGATACCAACACACGGAGGACAGCGCGCCCATTCTTGGTTTTTTGTCGTCCATCGGTTTTCGATGGTGAATACTGGCAGATGTTATTCTGTCAGACCAATTCCAACATATATGCCTCTCGACCACTCCCTGCAAGAGAAGGAGCGTGACCAGCGGACTGGAATCAGAACGCTGATCATGGCCCATCGTAGGCTAAATGTGACCACCAAGTTTGTAGTTTCTGTGCCCTTAGTGCCCATTCAGAATTCTGTGCCTCTAATAGAGAGCGGAGATGCTATTTTTGCAGACGACAGTTCAATGACCGACCCTTTAAGCACAAACACAGGTGCACACACAAGTGTCGCCCAGGAACCGCCTACTGTTTCACACCCCTCAAAGTCTATCAAAAGGCCGTGCACGAAATTCTTCAACCAGAGGATTTGGGCCCGAAGAAGCCTGTTGGGAGGTGGGTGGCTGTCTGCGATGACGAGGATTCTACTTGGTTCGTTGGATGTGGCGCCCATTTCAAAACCGAAAAATATTGGCGCTTCGAGGTGAGTGGGAGGATGTTCAAGTCCCTTCAAACCTACAGGCTGCATCCACCGATTTTGGGTGAATCACAGGTAAAGTCGCATTTTTAAAGCTACCACTCTTCGCGTGATGCTCTCATGACCAGAACGAACTAGCTACCCAGCCACATCCCAACAACCCTTTTTTGTACTACGTGCCATTACCTTCTCGTCACACCACTTTACCCAAGATTATTCAGTTACGTCGATAATTGTTGTCTCCCACTGAAACAGTTTCAGCTTGTTTCGGTCGATATTCCAGATCCCCTAGAAACCTTTCCAGAAAGTGCGCATTAATCGTTCCAGTAACGTCAATGCTTCTTCAACCACGATAATAGCGTTTTGGCAGGCGTTTTGGCTTACGTATCCATAGTTATAGTCGTTCTAGTCTGTGGGCACTTGCCTAACCACAGTGACCAATGAAAATCTACCGTCGCTAGTTCACTTTTCTGTTGGGGTCGCTCCCCACCAACCAGAAGGGACTTCCCTGACCCGTTCCATTACACACTTTGTCACTGGTCCCACAACAACACACGCTGTCTTATTTGAAGCCTCGACCCTACCCAACAGGTGGGAGATTCGGATTCTTCCGTGGGTGAAAACCTCCAAAACACTCTCCTAAAGAGCGGAATTCGACAGGGCCAGAGAGGCCGCAAGTTGTGGCGCCAAGAATACCACTCAATCGTTTCGTAGGATCGTTGACTTACGTACTAGCAGTAGATGGATCCAACCATGCCATCGTCACTTTTCAGGCATCTTTAGCCTGCCGTCCAAAACAACTGTGCTATATGTGCCTGGAGTTTCTGTATCTATTCCCCTAGGTAGCTTATCTGCGAAGCTCATACGTTTGTTCCGCCTGACGCATAACTATTGATTGGCATGTATCAAATCTGTAGATACATGCACTTATTGAGCAGCTTCTCGGAGAAAACAATGGGCATCCAGGGTAGAGCCTCTCCGGCTAAACCTCCAGGAGCAAACACGCCAAAGTACTGCTGTCCTTCCTCAAAGTCTTTGGATTCTCCTATCTCACTAATCAAGTCTCCACTCCTCGGAACAGATAATCATGGACGAAAAATTTCACTGAAGTCCCTGTGTTGATATATGTTCTGTTTTTACGTTTACACTCGACTGCGCAACTAGCTGACTGCCAGCGATGCTAATTTTGGAAACTGCCGACCAGTCTGAACTGATCATCCGTGAACAGTGGATGTCATTTATTCTGCTCTCTAAAGCACTATCAATTTCTTATTTGCGAAAGCCTTGGTTTCAATGATGATACCCATGTGATAGCATGGCCGAAATTAGCCCTGTCGAATTCCGCTCTTTAGGAGAGTGTTTTGGAGGTTTTCACCCACGGAAGAATCCGAATCTCCCACCTGTTGGGTAGGGTCGAGGCTTCAAATAAGACAGCGTGTGTTGTTGTGGGACCAGTGACAAAGTGTGTAATGGAACGGGTCAGGGAAGTCCCTTCTGGTTGGTGGGGAGCGACCCCAACAGAAAAGTGAACTAGCGACGGTAGATTTTCATTGGTCACTGTGGTTAGGCAAGTGCCCACAGACTAGAACGACTATAACTATGGATACGTAAGCCAAAACGCCTGCCAAAACGCTATTATCGTGGTTGAAGAAGCATTGACGTTACTGGAACGATTAATGCGCACTTTCTGGAAAGGTTTCTAGGGGATCTGGAATATCGACCGAAACAAGCTGAAACTGTTTCAGTGGGAGACAACAATTATCGACGTAACTGAATAATCTTGGGTAAAGTGGTGTGACGAGAAGGTAATGGCACGTAGTACAAAAAAGGGTTGTTGGGATGTGGCTGGGTAGCTAGTTCGTTCTGGTCATGAGAGCATCACGCGAAGAGTGGTAGCTTTAAAAATGCGACTTTACCTGTGATTCACCCAAAATCGGTGGATGCAGCCTGTAGGTTTGAAGGGACTTGAACATCCTCCCACTCACCTCGAAGCGCCAATATTTTTCGGTTTTGAAATGGGCGCCACATCCAACGAACCAAGTAGAATCCTCGTCATCGCAGACAGCCACCCACCTCCCAACAGGCTTCTTCGGGCCCAAATCCTCTGGTTGAAGAATTTCGTGCACGGCCTTTTGATAGACTTTGAGGGGTGTGAAACAGTAGGCGGTTCCTGGGCGACACTTGTGTGTGCACCTGTGTTTGTGCTTAAAGGGTCGGTCATTGAACTGTCGTCTGCAAAAATAGCATCTCCGCTCTCTATTAGAGGCACAGAATTCTGAATGGGCACTAAGGGCACAGAAACTACAAACTTGGTGGTCACATTTAGCCTACGATGGGCCATGATCAGCGTTCTGATTCCAGTCCGCTGGTCACGCTCCTTCTCTTGCAGGGAGTGGTCGAGAGGCATATATGTTGGAATTGGTCTGACAGAATAACATCTGCCAGTATTCACCATCGAAAACCGATGGACGACAAAAAACCAAGAATGGGCGCGCTGTCCTCCGTGTGTTGGTATCCGTCCTGGATAATCGGATGAACACAGAGAGACGTTAAGCAACGAGGCACGGAGTGGGTTGTGCTTCTAGTCTCTGGGCGAATATTACAAAATGTGAAGTCTGAC
>QNGE01000951.1:179533-205977 GCA_008508345.1 Paragonimus westermani | reverse complement strand
ACTTGAAAATAAAACAAATCCCCGACTACTCATCAGTAATATAGTAATTGCTTATCGCTTTAATTTCAATGGTTTCGGACATGATTGAGATAAAGATTGTGGATCTCTCTGCCCACCTATCATCTAACCTTGCTACCTGTCCCTTTTTAGTTTTTCGAATTGCTGAATTTCCTGTCTGAAAATTTTGTGTTCGCCTATATTGGTGTCTCAACGTTCACTTTTCAACAACACTATTGGGATGTGAGGTTTGTGTTCATCGCCTTGCTGGCTTGTATTGTGGGTCGGGCTGCCAACATCTATCCGCTCAGCGCTCTGATAAACCTTTGTCGAGGCCACAGACCATCGTGTATTTTCAAACGGCCACTCACCATATCGCCCCAACATTCTACCACTACCGCCGCTGCTACTTCTAACACAGCCAACACCTGTACATCTGATAGGACCGGACCAACAAACTTTGAAACGTTTCGCTCTGGCGATCTTTCCGTAGCACACTCGGATCCACATACTGGTCGCGCTTTGTCTAGTACCCTCATTCCCATGAATGTACAACACATGTTATTCTTTTCTGGTCTACGTGGAGCCATGGCTTTCTCGTTGGCCATCCGGAATACAAGTTCCACCAAGCGTCAGATGTTTTTCTCTACAACCATTGTTGTGGTCATGATGACAGTTTTGCTGTGCGGTGGACTTGTGTTGACCATGCTGAACTGGCTGAACATCAGGTTAGTCACATCCCTCACTGAATTCTGTTTATGTTCGTGCATCGGTTGTGTAAAAATTTTATTTACGTTTTCTGTTGAATGCAAACAACTAATACCACTGCATCTCCCGGCCCTGTATTTAGATACGTAACCTTCGTTAGTTTAGGCTGGTTCCTCAGTAGTGTTTCTCGGCTTGTTTGAGCTCTGTTTGCTTTCGCAGGTGAAACTTTAAGGTGTATTGCAGAAGTCAAACCGTAATGTTACCACGAGGCACGGTCGTCAGCAGTTGACATTAAATCAATGTTGAGTCAGATTGAAAACGCTGATCTAAAGTATTTCTGCAGTTATCCTACTGAAATTCATACGATGATCCTCAACAATGTTTTCCGTTACTACTAAGCATCACACGAATGTGTCCCTGACTCGTTCCGCACTCGTTGGATCTCTTTTCTCCTGTAGGCTAACATTAAGCGTGAACTTACAAACTTAATGGTAGCTGTGAGTTCTGTCTCATTTTCTTACTGTCAATCTGATCGAAGCACCGGCTTCTCTCTTATACCACATTCCGCCACAGCAAGGCAGTCTCTCTCGATCTATTCTAAGTTGCTAAGTGACTGATGATTTGAGAATGACAAGACGTTACGAGCAGATTGTATTACTCTGCGTTTCAACCACCGCGGGTGGCCTTCCTCATTGCTGAGTGACGCTTTGTTTGGTGACCCCCAACTCTCATTTCCGGACTGACAGGAGACTTGCCTCATTTGCTGCTGGTGCAAAACATCGTAGCCAACAGGACAAGAGGTCCAACACCAAAATGGCCTATCTGCCTGATCAGCAGCGATCCCTACTTGTCCTCCGGATACCATTCATGCTTGCTACCCTCAGTGTTCAAGTATCTGTGCAGATAAATCAACAGTCAGCTCTTACACGCACCTTGAAGACCCTCGCTATTAATGTGTGCTGTGTTGTTAAAACACGACCTCGGGATTTTGGCACAGTACTGCACCTTCAGTCTTCACCAAATTCTTCACATTGTGCACTTAATTGGCAATCTTGCGAATCAGCTCAATGTCCAAACCGATGTTGAAATCACCCTAAACGCTCACTAACCTTCCGCTAGTAACCTGAACGTCGAGGTAGGCAGACCAGCTCCTAGCGAACATGACCTAGATGATCATCATTTTAACGACATCGGTCGAGCACACGGGTGAACATTTGTCACAGTTTTGTACTGATAACGGCCTCTTTCTGGCGAGCACCACTATTCGACTCTTAGAAGGTCAACAAGCTGCCCGGCGACGGACATATTAATTGAATCGGCAGCTAGCAGTTGGTTCCGAAGACTAACTGTCGCGACTTTACTGTGTGTCAGGCACACTGAATATTCAAACCTGCGATCTGTGCGGGTGGGTTTGATTGGTAAAGTAGAAATTGACCTGTTAAACTACAGAGCCACGAGCACCGGTGTTGCAAAAAAGCGCACAATGCACTACACTCAACCACTGCATTTCTACTTCTGTCACATACTCAAATGGCTTAGTTCTCCTTCCCGGGGTGTACCAAGGGCCACCGAAATCCAACAAGATTGAAACGATCATCCACCATTTTTCTGTCGATTACTGGGATCAACTGATTGCAAGTCTGCCTGGTCTCACAATAAGGCTATGGCGAATATCCATTAGTTTCTACTCCAGCCACAATTAGATCATCGACTTCTGCTTATCAGAGGAAGCAAGTGCAGCAGCTAAGGAAAGTGAATTATCGATTTTTACAGTGTCCTATCGCTCGTTATTTTAGGACCATCAGACTGGCCGCTGTATATGATTATTTCCAAATCGCTTTCTTCCCTCATGACCTGTGAAGTTCCTGTGTGTGTTATATAACCTTCAGTTTCACCTTGTGACGACATCTCACCACGACGAAACATGTTGAGTGACAGTGACTTGTTTAAAGTATGAGGCATGGAAACTTATTCGGTCAAAAACCGGTAATTGAACAGACGAACACCACGAATGGTCAGTTCAATATTTACAAACTGTCGCGAACGATTTCGAAGTAGCCCAGACTCGTCTCTGCAGGGCAACATCATATCAACCTTGAATCACAAGGATGCAAAGTCAATAGAAACAATGCGTCTTCATCATCACGACTGAAACAGAGGAACACAGCAAGGGAGTGGGGGGCATTAGAATGCCGGTAGGCATGGCTACTGGTGAGAATGATCACTGTTCTCTGAACGCGACCAAACGTCATTGCCTCGCACACACGGTCAATCAGCTGCCCTGATTCCGGAAAACAGTTTGAGCACATAGACAAGTAAATAAACCACGAAAATCTTAACTACGTATGACAACATTCCAAATGAACACTGGTGGCACCGACAGAGTAATCTGTACAACACAGATCAGCTCTGTTTGCTTACTTCACTCCGATTTACTCACGAGTTCACCAGTTCATTCGAGTGTCCACGCAGATTAGGTAAGACATGAACAGTTGAAGGGGAGCGGAAAAAGTTTTGCTTCTAATCCCTACTGCACACAGGCATCCATGCGACACGAATACCGAAACCTGTGTATGAGAAATCTTGTCAGCCGAGCCAACAACTGTTGGTCTGGATGGTGCCAGTTTGTCACAGATTCGGACTCGAATATCCTAGGTTGACTTCAACTGACGTTTTTGACCAGCCACTTGCTTGCTAGGATGCGGCTAACTTGGTCACAAGTGGCACGTGGGCTAGACAAGGCTCAGTCACTGGAAACCGAGACGCGAACCAGCAACACTGCGATGGGTAGCCAGTTTGGAGCTAGCTCGAGCCTACGAAACAACAAACTGTCCCACACATGCAAGCCCGTCAAGCTTTGCTCGGAAGATGAGACCGCACAGTCCAATCGGTGGAATCATCCTCCACCTACTGATCACAAAATTTCTCGACACCGCCCGTCACATTTGACGATCTGGGTTGGGGAGCAGTCAATCAAAAAACACGTTCTGTCTTTGATCAGGTCAACGGAAAGGCGTCAGCTGTGAGCATGATGNAGCATTCTGGGTGGATGAAACTCATCCGAACCAATATCAGTTATCGGACTGAGAAGTCTTTGCTCGGCTCCACCGCCTTGCGGGTTAAGATTCTTTTGAATCAAACGCTAAGGGTTAAGTATCTCAAGCCAACTTGTTTTTTTCCGTTTGCGTAGCGGAGAGGTGTTTTCCTTCATAACTATCAGTTCAGACTCCTATTCATTATGATTTTTCATATATTATTACCACAACTTCTCGGTCAAGGTGTACGCGGCCGACTTTGACCCTATGTCACATTTTGCCGTACCAAACCAATTCGTCTCACTTCCTCTTCATTCAATAGGTAACCCGATACTTTGTGATCTTCAGATCACGTTTACAGACATACGCGAAAGGCTAACCCCATTTTCTGCTCCCTTGGGAAGTGATTTCCAGAATGATAGTGCGACAAACACCAACGTTTCCTAGCCTGACTTACACAATCCGTACTTGCTCCCCGAACACCACCTTGGCTTTCCATCTTCAATGTTCGAACGCGTACATAGATAGGTTAAAAGACAACTCCCACACGCACTTCACATACCCTCGCGATCGATATCTGTTGTCTTGCTGAGACACGACCTCAGGACTCGAGCTCAGTGCTACATCTCCGATCTCCATCGGCCACTTCACCATGTGCGTACAAAGTTTGTTCGTCTGGAGACCTTGCGGCTCAAGTCACTGGTCAAACCTGTGTTGAAATCACCCTGAGCGCATATGCAGAGAAGTTGCTGCTTGACTGGATACCTGTTAACAACCGTCTTTGCACTCTCCCATTCGAATGTGCGGTTTGATTGTTGAAAGGCGCCGATCACAAACGCTGACATACACCACCACATACTGTAATCCAGACACGGTCATAGATTATTCCAATCAACAGCCCACTAACCTTCTACACACAGCGCGGTGCAAGCACATTGTCTTACTGGCTGGAGAATTGAAGGACCAAACAGGCATTGTAATCGCTGACGAGTGTGATTTAGGTGTACCACACTCTTACGGCACTCGTCAAACTAACGTCAGTGTGTGTTTGTCCCAGCTCTGTGTTGATAGCGGTCTGATTCTGACAAGTACTCATTTTCGACGTTTTAGGTGATAATGCACCACCTGGCGACTCCGATCGTCCAGTTAATCGTGGGCACAGGTTGACCACGTGGCCGTCAGCTGTCGATTGCATGTCTGTTTCCAAGATTGCAGGTCAATCTGGAGCATCTACGTGGATTCCGATCATGCAGTGTTACGTGTCGTGTTGGCTCTCTGTTTTAGTGGAAAGCCGCTTCGTCGTCAACCACGAGCTGACTTAGCTTAGCTATTAGGGCTACAGTCGCTTCACGCTTACCACTGTGAGTTTGTCACCAGTCCAGGTCCCCACCAACCAGACGACAATGATGCACACAGGGTGTATGTACGACATGCAGTGTATGATAACGCGCCGCTTCATGTGGTATTACTGTTCGTTCGGTTACCAATTGCTGAGTCTCTGTGTGATCACTGGAACTTCTCGATGCTCATCGGAATATTCCATCGAGCAGCGACTGAGGCTGTCATTTTGTCCACTTTCTAAATATGCTCACGCTTTTCCTGTGTAAATCAGGGTGTGATCATCGTGATTCTTAACAAGTCAAGTTCGCGATCTGTGTCATTGGAACTTGTGGTCATCCCGTCAACTGGTGGTCATCAGAAACGCTGTCTGATTCTGGATGTGACGTATTCCCCCACAATTTGTAGTCCAGGTGCAATCGCTAGCTCGCCAACCTCCTACACACCGCGCCGATCAAGTGCATTCTACTTCTAGCTGCAGACTTGCTGATCACCGGTCCAAGCGGGTGTGCAAGTTGTGCCGGGTACTTCGAATGACTAGATCCCATTCGACGGATGTAGGAACCAGTTTGGTTACTGGCCCCCCATAAACGGGAGTTGAGCACCTGAGCAGTCATGTCCGTCTTGGGCTCCTCGGTTACACAGATCTACTGCATCAGATCCGCGTTCGTTGGTGAATCCTCGAACTACTGCCTTTCGCCTGTCACAACCACTTGTAGGGTGCATTTGGCATCCTGGGTGGATGAAACTCATCTGAGAAACTTATGAACCTAGCTGAGATGACTTTGTTCAGCTCCTCCGCCTCGCGAGTTAGGATCCTTTTCAACCACAGGGTAGGGTCGCTCAAGACAACCTGTTTTTTTTTGGGTAACCGAGAAGTATTCTGCCTTCCTAATTATGTGTTTGGACTCCTATTCATCATGAATTTTGTCTTGTGTTATTATCACAACTCTTTGACGGAGGTGTAGTCGTCCAGCTTTGCTTTCATATCACGTTCTGCCGTTCATGTTTAGCAGTGGGTTCGATGGATTCCAGGGTGTACTGTTTGAGGGATCCTGCCGGTGCAATGGATCCGTTATATCTGCAGATTGATTCGCTTGTTGTCCACCTCGGATCTTACAGCAATGAACTGACACCGGTAGGGAGTATTCGATGTGGCAAACGGTCGTCTGTTATCCTTAGTGCATAATTCCACCCCCGCCCCCTAGTTGAATGCATTCTTGTGGACTGACCACTTGACCTTCATTGCCAGGTATCCGCTTTTCCGTTGATGACACTGCCTGCAACTGAACGATACCGTCACGGGTAGCCCATCTATTGTTGACGTTTCACTTCTCGTCTATTTTATTTACGTCTACCGTTTAGACGTTTCCTGTTCGAAGTAGGCTAATACGTCGTATAATTTAAACGTCGGCCACATTGATACTTTAGGTCCGGTCGTTCTCATACGCGTTTTTCTTTTTACAGAACCTGTGTGGACGATTCCGACAAACCGGATGCGGGTACTACGGTGAGTACACTTCCACATTTGAACTTCTCGTCTATTTGCACAATGGGTGGCTGGATTGATTTTGTTCCGACCATTGTTAATTGTTCTCGTAGCTGTGCTTAGCCGTGACTTGAATCGTCATTTTTGTTGTTTAATGAATCATTTGAAGAAACACCGACGCTTTTATTCACTTATTTCAGAATAGTTCAGTAATACCTTGAAATGGTTATGACTTATTGGGCTGAATGTTCAGTGTTGTGACGGTGTAACCCACGTGTGCTCTAGTGCGCCTTATGGTAACAGAGGCTTCATTTGTCACTCTAAGCTGGCAGGTTTTCATCACTTGAAATAACGTTGTAAAGAGTAGTAAACAACACCTGAGAGGAACATGCAAATTTTTTCTGTTGGCTGGGCTATGGGAGAGTAGAGGCGTTTTGTCCCCGTGGAACCGACTCGATATGAATGTGAATTTGTGAATAAGACCTTGACTTTGCAGGAAACGTTAAAATGAACATACATTTGCGATTATCACTGGGGTAGGACCAGCACCTGTTAATGTGTTGAATTACCGTAATCCTTTTCCTAAAAGCATTCCGTAGTATGATTTCAATTTACAGCTCATTGGGTCTATAGCGTGATCGCCATATGACTTGGATGGAGTGCACGTCGACATAGACAAAATTACTATCCACGGGAGTTTCAGAATGAAATACAGAAAGCAAATCACCCGGCTTTATACTATTCACCATTTGTTATCTCAAAAAAGCATGAGAGTACTAGAGCTGTGTTCACTGTTGGATCGTCCAGGCCTAGACAAGAGCTGGACAACAATGATTGGATTCCAGGACCTCCTGTTTGACAGGGTAACATTTTGAATGTTGTTAGTTGTGGTCGGATGTATATCATGGCAAGGATATGCACCATTGACGAGCTCTAATGAGAGCGNGCACCATTGACGAGCTCTAACGAGAGCGAAACTCGGGTCTAGTGCTTTTTTTCGAAAGAGGCTGGCTGAAAATTTGATCTGAATACGAAGGCTGCGATCAAATGTGAGTGATGGTCAACTTGGAAACTAAACCAAATCCCCGACTACTCATCAGGAACTCTGTTTGTGTTGGTTACTTTCTACCACTATTTCCAATCCATTCCGGTACGAACCGGTTTTGGTTGTCATGCAGCATAAACCGATCGGAGGCAACAAGTCGGAAATGGTTTCTTTCCTATCAATACAAGGCGAACGTTTGTGAACCATCTCAGGAATAATTAGTTTTCACATTGTTAGAATAATCACGGTACTGCGAAATAATTTATGTTGGAGGTTACCGTATCACATACTTTTGTTGTACATTATATACCAGTGAGTGATCAGTTCCTGGCTTGCAGTGGCAGTCAGTTTTTTTCCTTGTGTGTATTAAGTCCAATGTTAGAGACAGGGAGTCGACTGGCCTATATGTATTATGGTCGATCTTGCTTGCCAGCGCGTAGTTGAGTATACTGTTTTTTCCCCGTCAATCACCGTACGTACGCAGACGAATACAGTCAGTTATGTAGATTGTTGATAGAGATATACCTTTCAGTGTTTAATGCACGTATACATGTAAGGAGCATCTGCCTACTGTTTATGTACATGTTCCCACAAATTACAGCAGTTTCTTTGTGCAGAGTTCGGATTATGTCTTTATGCTTCTGCATAGCACAGCAACGGTTAGTTCCTTGGTCTTACGAGAGATATGTGGGAGAGCCGCTTCACTTTTATCACAGTTGATTAATGTGCTTTTTGCAGCCTACTTATTCCACGTTACATAGTTGCGAGCAACCGAATGTCCACAGCGGTTCGCAGCATGAATAGTTTTCCGATCCGGTGACCTTGCCAATGTTACAAGTTGTATAACCTGAAACAAAACTATATGACCATCCCGTCTTTTGGCAATCTTTTTCTCATAAGCAAGCTGACAACAGCCTTTTCTGTCAGCAAACAAACAGATGATATTTAAGAGCAACAGGCTCAATTTTGTTTGAGTAGCCTTTATAGAAAAAGATTTTAAATTTCCAACAGATTTCGAATAAGGGACATACCCTCGGGAGGCGTTATCTTGCTGGAAAATTGGTTCTTTGCCAATCTACAGGGTACCGGCAAGTGTTCTAGTGACCGAATGCAAGCGCTTTCGTGCTCAACTTGTTAATTAACTTCAATATAACCACAGGAACTACCCAACACAGGCTAAACAAAACTTCACTGCTGAAGAATCACTGCAGTAGCAAAGCCGTTTTTCGAGAATCACCAACGATGATCAAATCGTTTATTTTTTGGCTGAAGTTCATAGTTCTTGGGTGGGTCATTTATATTTCTTTCGATTCAGTGGCGGGGAACAAAACTCATCCAAATGGTTTTTTATGCATAGGGAGACTGTCGTAGTCTTCGAAGGAGGTAGTGTGCCTCAGCCCACACAATAACGACATAAATTCGTTATATATATATACGAAGGGACACTTGCTGTTAGCGAGCTGATGACAACAAATTGTAATCGAAGCGTGGCAGTGAACTCCAGGTGCTAGGACACTTTTTGTGACTTTTCACTCCCACTTGATAAGGGTGTACAGTTTTCCACGAAGACATTGCTGTTTATCATGGGGATATGGCTACCTCTTCGTAGAATGCTCGACTGCGTTTGTTTTAATGCTAAAATCATTCCACTTTTCAGCTCAACCAATTCACATTTTGGCATGATGCTGACGGTGCAAATGCTAGACGGAGCGTTAGTCACATGATATTTGGTTTACACCCAATTCATTGATATCACTACCCGGATGCGGGGTGTTGACTAAGCTATAGTGCATATCTGATTCTCATCCCCTTATGCTTGTCTGCCTGTAGACAGCGTTATGCTAGCACATCGGCCTGAAGGCACCATAGCAATCTGAAATGACAATTTTGTCTGATTTTCATATTTTTTGTGCATGATTCATCTTTTGTAAAAGCCATCAAAAAAAAATGTAGCTTCCAACTATCTTTTGTATGGTTATTGCAAAATCACTTTTATCGGCTTGCTGTTAAAGGCGATATTACTAGGAAGTTGTATGGTCGTATACTCTTGTCGTACATGTGGTTCACAGTGTGAACATCGTCGAGTTATCAAGTGAAAACGAATGTTTTAATTGACCATCGTCAGTCTCCATAACAGTAATAACTCTTCAGGTTTCCGTGCTCCAGCTGTGTCGTGGTTGATTTACCAATATGGCCGATAGTTGATGAACTTACTCTGCTTTTACCCACTGATCAACTAACCGGTCGTTGCCAGTCCGGTCACTTTGGACGGATGAATTTCTCTCTTACCGTACTGATTAGATCTTTGTTGACATGTTTATTTTGGCCCCATATTGGGTAGCATTATTCAGTGTATATTCTTCTGCCCTGTATCAGGTTTGTACGCGTTCTGTCTGGTTATAGCATTCTACGTACGTACGAAAATTGGTCATTCTAGTCGTTTGCAAATCAAGAACAACGGTATCTTTAGAACTGGGTTCTTTTCACTGTTCTCTGTTCTGAGTGTTTGCCGGTGCCACGTTGCTCTCCATACCGTTCCCTATGTCCGCCGTATACACGTAATAGTTTCTTTCATACATCGCTGACCAAACCCTGCATCGGGATGGATTTTCAAAGGTGCTGGTATCGATTGACCCGACTGGTACCCACTTCTACTCTCATTAATATTTGGGCTCGGTTGCCGTGGTAACGCATATTCACTCTATTGGAACACAAGCTGAGTTTGAACAGAGTGGGGCTTGTTGTTAGTACGCTTGGTCTGTTCAACCGGTATATATATTGTTCATTTCTTTTGGCAATGCTTTATCACCGCCCATTTTCTCGCGTTTGCCCTCGCTATTTGTGAAGTTGTCTGTCGTCTCACTTTAGCTTTGAAAATTTTCAAAGCTTGAGCTGTCCGGTGACTCAGTCTATTCGTCCGATATGCAGCAGTTCCGTTTTTCACGCCACTGGAATTGTGCCTGCATTTTACCATTGAATTAATAGCTCAGTTCATTCACCCTACACAGCAAGTGGCGTTTGTCAAGCCGAACTGTTGTAGCGAGACGCAATTTGGCATGATCCATACGCTAAAATGGTTAAGCATCCGAAGGTTCAATGGTCAAACTTGAAGTGTTGTCACGCTACACACGGGGAACCGCTTTTCGCTTGGTCATCAGTAATATGAACGTCACTTAGGGCTGGGCGGTTTACATAACTGTTGTATAACACTTTGTCGCCATCACTTACAAGTTATATTTCTTAATAATGCCACATCAATTAAAAAACTCCTCCGTGACTTCAGGTTGTTTGAACACTGATTGTCACTGTTTAACTTATTCGGCGAAGTCACTGTCAGTTTCCTTTTGCATTCATTGGTGTGCATTTATAATACTCGGGGGCTTTCTCGTCTATTCTTATAGATGTGAACCCGCATCATCATCCTTCTCTTGGTTTATACCCGTCTTTTAGTTGATTACGCTCATGAAATGTTTACAGTGTTGCAAACGATGAGGGTTCTGATCTCCAAAGTACTTCAGAATGTTTGTATCGTTTCTATTCAGTCCTGAGTCATCAACGCATCATGCTCACAGCTGACGCCTTTCCGTTGACCTGATCAAAGACAGAACGTGTTTTTTGATTGACTGCTCCCCAACCCAGATCGTCAAATGTGACGGGCGGTGTCGAGAAATTTTGTGATCAGTAGGTGGAGGATGATTCCACCGATTGGACTGTGCGGTCTCATCTTCCGAGCAAAGCTTGACGGGCTTGCATGTGTGGGACAGTTTGTTGTTTCGTAGGCTCGAGCTAGCTCCAAACTGGCTACCCATCGCAGTGTTGCTGGTTCGCGTCTCGGTTTCCAGTGACTGAGCCTTGTCTAGCCCACGTGCCACTTGTGACCAAGTTAGCCGCATCCTAGCAAGCAAGTGGCTGGTCAAAAACGTCAGTTGAAGTCAACCTAGGATATTCGAGTCCGAATCTGTGACAAACTGGCACCATCCAGACCAACAGTTGTTGGCTCGGCTGACAAGATTTCTCATACACAGGTTTCGGTATTCGTGTCGCATGGATGCCTGTGTGCAGTAGGGATTAGAAGCAAAACTTTTTCCGCTCCCCTTCAACTGTTCATGTCTTACCTAATCTGCGTGGACACTCGAATGAACTGGTGAACTCGTGAGTAAATCGGAGTGAAGTAAGCAAACAGAGCTGATCTGTGTTGTACAGATTACTCTGTCGGTGCCACCAGTGTTCATTTGGAATGTTGTCATACGTAGTTAAGATTTTCGTGGTTTATTTACTTGTCTATGTGCTCAAACTGTTTTCCGGAATCAGGGCAGCTGATTGACCGTGTGTGCGAGGCAATGACGTTTGGTCGCGTTCAGAGAACAGTGATCATTCTCACCAGTAGCCATGCCTACCGGCATTCTAATGCCCCCCACTCCCTTGCTGTGTTCCTCTGTTTCAGTCGTGATGATGAAGACGCATTGTTTCTATTGACTTTGCATCCTTGTGATTCAAGGTTGATATGATGTTGCCCTGCAGAGACGAGTCTGGGCTACTTCGAAATCGTTCGCGGCAGTTTGTAAATATTGAGTTGACCATTCGTGGTGGTCGCCTATTTCGTTCTCGACTGAGCTAGAACGACTAAGATTATGACTGTTTCACGCACGATTGTTGCCCTTTTTACCGACTGCTTTCTTTTTGTTAGTAAGGTAGATGCTTTTCAGACTGTCTATCGAGTGACATGGAATGGATCACAGTTGGTGAGATTCTGAATGTTGACCGCTACTGAAGCCATTAGCGTGCAGTTGCGTAACCTGGACCTGTGCCCATAATCACTCAAGCCCACGATTTGGAACAGTGACTGCATAACTGATTGCAAACACGCTGTCCATAATCTATATTGCGCGTTTTTCTGACTCACCCTAGTTACTGTTCCTATTTTTTGTGTTGTAATTAGCCGGATGATCTAACACAGAAGGCAAGTCTTGTTCACTATTCCGACGTTTTCATGAGTTATTTTCTCTACCCTGTAGTTGGAAAACAACCTAGGAAGCTGGTATCAAACCTTCAACCTTTTACGTGTATGTCAGGAGTTCAGTCCTAAGGCGTTTGTCAAATAATTTGCACATCTTCCTACGACCGTTGTCTTGTGCGTAGGATTTTTGGTCTATGTTTCTAACACTCACGGCGAGACGTGGGTTAGTTTCCGCAATACTCGTGGTTCTTGTGGCTTGAAACAGAATTGTGGCGTCTGTCAGCCATTTTTATCCGCTGATCGCCGGCGCCTTAGAGTTCTTTAAATCCGACTTGTCGTCCCTATGTCAAGTCCCCCAAGATTATTGGAATATTCTGTGCTTATTCTCTGCATTATGGTCTACTCTCGCGTGAGCGTATACGCTACGTAGGGGCTGTATGGTTTGAGACGTCGTATATGCTTGGTCAATATTTGTGATGCAAACTTTGTTAATTTATCAGTTAAGTATTCTTTTTTGGCGTACTTTTAGATTACTATCCAAATTCTACTTCACGCGTGTGTGTTTCCTTTTCTAACAGACGGTGCATCCGGACGATTTGCGCAGTGGAAAACGGAGTCATAGTTTCTTCAATCACTGCTGGTCTAGATTTGATAGGTTGTAAGTTATTCAGCGCTTATCTTTGTTCTCGTGTGAATAATGTATGCTCTTATCTTTCAAAAGTTAGGATTTAGACATTATCGCCACAGACTATTGCTAACGGTTCTCTCAGACACGTTCGCATTCGACTCTGTTGATAAAGCTGCCATCTGGTCCTTTTGCGAAATGGCACCATCCCATCAGGCGATTAGCGATTAGCCAGTTCAGCCTGACCTGTTCTCCACCACATTATGAATCGGTGACTGGTCAGCTACAGGACGCTTTTGGTAGCGGTTTGTTCAGTTGCATCATGGAGCTCTTTTGAATAGCCCACAGGCGACTTTGTTTTCGGTTGGAATAGTGCTTTGTAGATGCTGGAATTGTTATTCGCCGTTGTATCGAATAGATGTGATCTGTCCGAAGGATGAATTACTGGTTACATGATTTCGATTAATATTTAACTTGGTCACGATGGTGGAGGTCGAGGAACGAACGGTTGAAGCTCACAATCGCGTTTAAGCGAACCCGTTGTAAATAACCGGAAGGCACTAAATTCTAAGGTAAATGTCTGAAAGCATCATGGATGTCTAATGCGGTGAATTTTGAAGTCCGCATTCCAAGTAGAACAGGATGTCAGAATCAACTGACGAAATCAGCTGACGAAATGCGGGTTGTGTCACTGCCGTATTTCGCCTGTCTTCTTATCCCCGTCTCCACTTGGTTGAAGAAAGGCAGCGGGTCCTGTAGGTGAAACAAGTCCGTCTGCATCTTATACACATCAACGTCAAAGCGAGTAATTACTCGCAAATTCATCTTTCGTCACTGGCGGTGTTCGTCAAGAGTGAGCACCTTCAATCTTCTTCTCGAACTTTGCCCCAGATGATGTCCTAGATACAACGGTTAGATGTGAACTTTATTATGACATCGATTCTTCCCGCTTAGATGACGAACTTCCTGATTTACATTTTACCGAGGTAATGGTTCTTGTATGTGACGACCAACAGGATGTTCAAGTCACTTCAAACGAGTTGTCGGTATTCTCCGAACCTGTGAACTACTTGCTAGAGATTGGCAAAAACCAGTGATAGTATGTAGACCCTAGTGAGTACGTTTGCTTGCCGAGTCTCGTCAGAGGTGTAGATTGAACAGTCATTAGCTGCCTTTCGAGATCCGTAATGATGATCGTCATCATAGACTGGAATACTGATAGAGGAACCATTTTTTTCCTGTCCAAAACCGCCTCGTTCCCTGAGAAAACGATCCTATCCAATTATAATAAGTGGAAATGTCGTGAACATCCGAGAGGTGACCTCCATTATTATTTTTTCACCTGCTTGCCCTCTGCTCTGTTATGCCCATTGATGGCTTTTTGATGTCTGTCCTTCAGTTTTCTGGTTCGAGAATGTTAGTAGGTCACTATGCACCCTATAAATACCGTGCAATTTTCTCCTTGTTGCACACGTTCTCGGAGCAGACCGAAGTTGGTTTTTGTACCCGTCTTTTGGTTTGTCTTGGGCGCAATTAACGAGGACCGCCGCGTTATCTTCTGGACCATGATTTGCCGTGTTAATTGTATCAAGGAGGAGAACCCGATTTCCTATCAACCGTCTCATTATACCGTGGACGAACCAGCGTATGGAGTCAAGGGTTTACAACAATATACATCAGTGGTTCTCATTGATCGTTAACTGCCACACAACCACGATGACGAAAAAAACAAACTCTGCATAGGAAGAAGGAAGAGCAAAAGAACAGGACGGCAGGAGAACCACCTACTGAAACAATCGCCACATCTATACTCAAACATTCAACATCAAGGTGCCCACATCACGCAAACAAACAAACAAGCTGCAGGTGACAGTAAGGCGTCGTCAGTAAGACAGCTTACCGACGACTTTCACAGACAACTAGGCCAAATTACGACAACGTTCACAGCACTGAGATCGGTTAACCGTCATCTCACCTAACGTCTCATGTCATCGACTCAGTGAGTTGCGTGGGTTGGGTCCCAGCCCAGGAGACGAACCAGACACAGTGGCCAATACCTTCGTGGACGATTCCATTTATCTACGTCAGAACATCATACGTCCACCTCACCTTGGACCAGTCAGCCGCAGTGTCGTCAAACGGTGCCCGGTGTGGCAGACGACTAGCTGGCATCCTTGGGGACATGATTTAACCATTTAGGTCTGTGCAAATGTAAGGACCGAACAAAAGAATTCCTTTGGCAATCGGTACGAAACACCCACTTCCGAACCTCTTCGTTGCTTACTAGCTGCCGCCACCCGACACCAGCGATCGAACACAAACATCGGTGGTCGAATTGATGAAGACAATTCACGTCCTCTACTCTGAGCGGTGAAGGTTCGCTATCGTAAATTAATACGGCCCCACTGTCGCCTTATATACGCGACCCTTAAACTCCAGAGAGGTACCTTTCTGTCGCCGTAGCTGCATCAGACCAGCGAACTTGCCCTAAGCTTAGAGATACGCGCCCCTATTTTATTCCTTACACCCTCCGCCGCCGCCGCCGCTGATGCAGCTTGCCAGATACACAAATCTCCCAACAGCCTCCATGACTTAATTATCTAACATCAACTCCGCGTAATCACATCATCATCATCACACACTGCAATACATCAGTAGGAATCACTCATGCTTAACTAACACACAACCATGATGGGGGACGAAGTCAAACCCTACATAGAAAGAGAGAAGAAAAAAGGTAAGAACCGGAAGGGACCTGACTATCAAAAATGGCTACGTCCATACTCAAACACTCAACATCAAGGCGCCTACACCTTGCAAATAAACCGCCGGCTAAACCGGACAGTGTGGCCACAACACAGAGAAACTCACGCATACCAAGTAGGTCGATGGGTAGATAGCTGGCAAACCACAGCCTCCTGATCCTCCACTTTGTGGGTTGGAAGGAGGTTATCATCCTTCCTCGGAAAATTACCAGTTCTAGTACACCACCACCCACCCGCTGCCTTACGGTACAGCCTTTTCAGCTAAGGGCTTTGACCGGTAACCCCAATCGTTCTCCTGTCTACGTCTGGACGTCCTCGCAGTGTCTCAACCCGAATACAACCATGAATAATCACAACACCTGTAATTCTATACTGCATCGGCCGTCCCGCACCATGAACCGGGTCGCCCTATCTGCTGCATACAGCAGGGTGGATAGGCGAAAACATGCTACTGCTGACTCCTTCCCTACTGCCCCACGTAATCACAGCAATGTTGCAGACGCACTTTGTATTTTGAGGCTTCAAAGCGTACTCCGAAGTGTTTGGCAAAACGCGAAATATCGTCGTCTAGCATTGTTTGTGCTGCTTGAAAGTTGTCAAACAGCAACATTTTGTCATCATCATAATCAAGATCAGCCAATCTTCCACTAAATAGGAGTTCCACGCGGGCATCTTGTGAGTGCCGCACACAAGTCTTCATTATTTCATCTATGACAAAATTGAACAAAAGTGGTGAAATTAGACAGACTTGATGTACGCCGCTCTCTGTGCTGAAACCGTAAACCCTAACGTGAGCTAAAGTATGGAAACGAAGCGCTCGCAACATATTCACATACTTGGTCGGTAGACACCTGCATTTAAGTGAGTCTAAGCGTGTAGATCGACCTACCGAATCGAGCGCACATTTATAGCTGAGAAATACGGCAAGTGTTGGCCGCGGTACACATGACACTGCTCCAGAATTTGACGAACATTGGTAGTGTGATCAATACATCCCCGCCCACAGCGAAATCTTGCCTGTTCTCCCCTAATGTTTGCCTTCTGAACGATACATCTGTACCTCTCACTGTGCTTCTAACTGCCCCGCAACCGTGAAAAAGGAACCGTGTACAAGAAGAGGGGGGGAAAATGAAAGATGGGAAGGGACCCAGTTACTAAAAATAACTGTCTATATTCAATCACTATCAAGGTGTCTACACCTTGGAAACAAACAACCGAACCAGCAGTGATAGTAACTGACCACACACTGTCCATCATCCGCAGCTGAGCTGAATCCTTCAGCATATTTGAATTGTTCCTCAAAGTACTTAGTCCATCTGCAGTGCTCCTTTGGAATATGCTTCCTCACAAGTGGGTCGTATAGCTGTTGAGATTGTTGTCCGGTGTCTGTTTGGTTGTCTCTAATGTTGTGACCTCCCAGTTCAGCGATCATTACTGTTTGCCACACGTTTCATGTACTCTCTGCTCAATTTTTATCTGACTACTCATTTCGTGAGCGGATGATCTCTGTGCACACGATACTGCCAGGATGCCCCCACCCAGACAGGAGAACGGTTAGGGTTCTCAACCAAAACCTTCGGCTCAAAAGCCTGTACCGTAAGGCAGAAGGTGGGTGGTGGTTTACCAGAAATGGTACTATTTCCGAGGAAGGATGTTCACCCTTTTCCAACCTCCAACCTGGAGGACCAGGAGACAGCTCTGTACCCTTTGGCTTGACTGGTATATGTAACCCTGTTGATATGGTCACCACACCGTTCAGTTTAGCCCAATAGGTCATCGTGGTGCACAAGCCGCCACATCACGCGGATGTCTAGTCTTGTTGTGACGGAAGTAACTGGGTTATATATATATATATATATATATATATATATATCCACATGTATAATAGCTGAGTTAGCAACCACATTCGTAGATCATATCTGGCGCAACTGGTTTCACTTATGGGTTGACTCGGTATAGTGGCTCGTTGGATTCTGACGTACTTTTTCAGCATTCTTGAGGCATACAAGTCAACAGCTAGTTTAAGGGAGCGTTATTTCACAAAGCGCACTCGAAGACATCGCCAATTCACTTCTACGTCCCGAACTCCCGAAAGCCGTTCTCCTGTTTCCTTGGTTGTCAGTTCCGATCTGATTCTGTATGAAGCTGGCCGTTCGTCAGCATCTACAAAGACTTCTGGAATATTATCCAGAGCATTACAAACGGTAACTTGCATTAGTCTTTATGTCCACCGTTCCACCTTCTAAATCCATCTATGCCATGTGCTCACAGACTTACCTGTAGATGTGATGATCGGGAAAATGTTCAAGTTCACAGTCATAAGACTGTCGTTATTGGATTTTAGAGTAACGCTCTTTGGCAAATTATCCATTCCATCTTCTCTAGTTCGAAACGGTAGTAACATCTGATCGTGGGAGCTCTATTGCCTCTAGCATCTATTCGAAAGGTCCCTGCAATTTGCCCACCATCTGTCGATAAATTATGTTCATTATAGTTTCACTTTGGCTGTTGGTGTAGTCCCCGTTCGACAGACTTGTCAGAAAGCGTGAACAACAGTGCCATATACTTTGAACTGACTTTCTTCACAAACGGCGGATACATTTATCAAGCCTCACCTTCATCAGTTGCTCAAGTCTGGCTGCTTTTGACAGGCTTTCCTTTCTATCGGTAGAGCTGTTCTTTTTTGTTTCTTGTTAGGAATTAACAGATTCGAGTGGCACATTCTCATTTTAAAAGTGTACTTTCTGACCTCAAGTAGAATAAAAGCTCATAACAAACTGTAGCCATCCTCAGTGGACTTCATCGGATTACTACACGACCGTTCTTCTCTCCCTGTTTTTCATACCTTCATAATCGGAGATATTCTATTCAAATATTTAGGCAGCCATGCCACCGAACTAACTAAATCATCGACCTAAGCTGTGCTGGTAATATCTTCTTGCTTGATAGTACTTGAAAGGTCCAGGACACATGAGCCACTTGTCAAGACATTGTATGTCTATCAGCTGCGGGTATTTGTGTCCGAACTTAACTGAACGTCGATGGCTGAACGCAAACATGTACGATCAACAGTTGAAGTCTTTGGCGGGATTATTATCATTACGATCACGCCTTACTCTTCACTGTTCATCGATCAAACTTGATTGCGGCATAAATCTCCCACAAATCTACTCCCCGGTATCTTTCCGGCGTCTGTACTTTTCCATTCCAACCCATATTTTGTTAAGTATGTCTATCCCGTGGTTCCGAATTGTTTTTCGTATGTGTATATCACTTGACTACAAACGTCATGTTGCCTGAAAGCTGGAAAATAATATTTTACCTGACAACGGGTCCAAAAATGTAGCCTGAGATTTCTCGGTTGACTGTGCAATTTTCCAGCGCCCGGCTTGAATTAGAACGTGCAAATACTAGTCTGTTGTGTTCACCCAAAACTCAGCTATATACTTGACATACATTCAAATGTCGTCTACTAGCTATCTGATGCCATTACTGACCAATCGTGGGCCTCCTTTGACTGATTCCGTACCGTGGTGCTGCTTCGGCATAGCCAAACTGCTCACAACTACAGAACAACGTAGCCAGAGTCTTCAAAGCAACAGCACTTCGCGTATCAATCTTTGTGATTCGGGCGTCGATCGGATCAACCTAACTAGCAGTAATCCGGCCGTTCTATTCGTGCATGACAAACAGCTCGCAAATCGTCTTTCGTTGTCCTCTTCCTCGCCCTCTCTGCAACTGGATACCGCTACGTTAGAGCCACAAACCTATCAGGTGAATAAATGATTTTTGTGTTGTATCTACGTGTTTAACTTCTTCACACAGAATTCCCATATCTGATTGTATGACTGTTCGCTTCCGTTCTCTTTTGGTCATGAGGAGATGTTCCTCCAATCACTGTTCGATTATCTGCGTTCATTATAGCCAGCTCAAACTGAAAGTGATCTACTCTTTTTGTACCGAATAGAAATAGTGTGTTAAATATTGAGAATAGAAGCTACGCAACACACTCGTGAGCCTGATTTTTCCTAGACAAACCCTTCAACCAGGTTACAGTATTACAAGGAACAAGCAAGAACACAGGTTATGCTGAATAAGGTACAATCTGGTCTTCGTACCATAGAAAGGGGTGCGGTGTTGTAATCGTACATTTAGATTTTCGATTGCATACGTTTGCTCGCCAACAAGTTAAACCGTACAGCATGATTTCGTACATAGTGTGGTTTCCATGTGTTGTTTTCTCGGGGCATTTTACTACAAACCTTTAACTCTACATAACAGTAGACTGATCGAAATTATTTGTCTGTTTTGTCCAGGCGCTGAGACTGACCTGACTTCTGTATATCACACTCGTCGCTAGAAACGTCTCCGTCATGATTCTAATACAATTGTGGATCTGTTGCTTAAACCTTATTACTGATAGCTTGGACTAGTTGGACAATTCGTTTTTGATTGTTCGGCGTTTTCACTTCGCCTTCGGAAGCATCGATATTCGAAAGTTGCGGTCAGTTTGCTTCTGTTAGGTTAGTCACATGGCTTTGGGTTATAACTCATGTTTGTCTGTCATACCGTCGGTGGGTCATGCTAATTCGTTTATTTTTATTCTCAGGTAGTACCATAAGCATCTTCACCGTTCCTGCGTGTGGCCGAATCAGTGTAGCTTTTTCGCGAATGTAATATTTTGCGATTGATTGTGTGCCACCATAAGTGTCGCTGGTGTCCACAGGAAGTAGATCACAAGTTGCGCATGGGCAGAAACCCTGCTTGCATAGCTCACACCCGATCACTTGACGCGATCACATCACAACTAAATTATTACAACGTGGACTGTCAGTTACTCACGGTTTCAGGGCCGAGTTCCGTGTTAGATCGCCTGTTTCTGTTACCTAGATTCGGTGTACCCGATCATATTCAATGGGATATTAAGTGCTTTATGGTGTCATACTGGTTGAGGTCTTTTTCCGACGAAACCTGGAACTCTTGGAAACCTTCTTGAAAGACAAATGTAGTGTGTGTGTGTGTGTTGTAATTGGCTACGTGAAATTCACCGTTACGTGCGCATTCATTTTTTCACATACCTTAGGTTTTTGTTTGTAACACACTATTCCGTGAGCTCGCTGACTTATATTTAACGGGCATGTACATAAGTTCTGAACTCTTCCTTGTGTTCAATTTTTGAGTGAGCAATTTATAGTACACCTTTTTCTGCTTTCATTTTAACTTTGGTTCAAAGATTGTGTGTGTGTGTGTATATATATATATGCTGTATTCGCGACCTATTTCTGTCTAGTGCATCGACAGTATAGCTATATCCATGCATTAATGGAAACCGGGACTACTAATTGAGCACCTATGTTGTTGACCTACCCACAGCTGAATCGAACATTTGTGAGTTGACAGTCAAACTTAATCGATAATGATTTTTTCGCGATCTCGTGCACGCGATTGTATCTCTCGACAGTCCAATCTCGTCGATATGTTTACAGCTCCATCTTTTTTCTTCTTCAAAACTTCTCGCAGTTGTTTAGACCTGTGTTGTATTGCTTTTCTCTTAGAACTGTAACACTTTATACTCTCGTTCTCATCCACCTTATCGCCACCAGCAGCAGTGTTTAGTGTTTATGTTCAGCTGTCATACAGTGATTAAGGAAAATAGTCTTAATTTAGGGTATACGGGAGTAAACAGTGCACTTCATTTTACAGAAGCTTAATTAACGAAAAAGCGAGCTGTTTATTTAGTGGTAAGACGTCTTGTTCATGGAACCCTTCACCGTACCGCTTCGTTACTTTTTCTCATTTCAAAGATTACTGTGCCATACATTTTGAACACTCGCTCCAATGAATCCACTTCACCTATGTCTCTCTGATCTACATTCACACATTGGGTATGGTGAATGATAAAGTGATATTCTACCTTCTCTACAGATGTTCACACTCTTTGAAACCGCCATTAACCCTCGCTATCAAATAATTGCTTCTTAATTTCACCTCCGCTTACCCCTCTTGTCATTAAAGGCGCGCTGTCTAACCTAATTATTGTCGGTCAGCAGTTCAAAAACTGATTAGTCGCTTCATCCAAAGTGACCGTGCTTCACAGCTGTAAGATCATATCGCTCTCAAAGTCGATTTCTATACGCGTCTCTGAAGCTTTAGGAAGTTGATCTAGATTATCAGCGTCTACCTCTAGTTGTACTGTTGTCTTGGGTAGACGCACCGATCGACCATTCCGATACGTTCATTATTACACATTAACTGTACATCTTGGTCACCATCTTTGGGATTCACTGCAATCTGGTTGTATAACGCTTCCCTAAATGTTTGGCTAAGTGTAAAATATTGTCTAACTTCATCCGACCTGTGCTGCTTGGGTATTGTCAAATAGTTACCGCAGCAGACGTTTTTAACCATTTTTAATCCTCCGTTCTGACGCGCTTGTTAACTTTATACATTCATTCTATTCCACATGTCCTACCGACGTGACTTTACGAACTATCCACACCTCCTAGTATATGTTTCATAACTGTTTTGTATTCCGCTGTTTCAGCTTGTGTGATGTGAGCATTTTTATATCTGCTGCTTACGTAATAGGCTATTGTCGTTTGAAAAAAACAGGTGAGTTTTTAATTTCCCCCGTTCTTTAATGTGTTGGGTTTTCGATCTTCTTCTGTACCCCTCCTCCCCCATTCCCGGTTCGTTTTTATTAACCCGCCTGCTCCCATTGGAAGTACGCTCCTCTGATCCAGTTTGAAGATTGTGAGGTCAGTCAGTCTGTTCATCGCTGATCGTCTGGTTGAATTTGGCTCTCGGTGACTATTCACCCACTCGCTCTATTTCTTATGCGTACGTTTCTTGTTTGCCGTGCGCGTTTCCGGGTTGCTTTCTTAGTCGGTGTGATTGTGCTAGTACGTGTGTGTGTATTTTGTTTGCTGTGCCGGCTTTTTTTGCTACCATAGTGGCGGAGAGCTTTTCGCTTGGTTACCGTTATTCATGAGTCGTTAGCCAAGACACACCCCATTATTGGTGTGACAGTGTATACTGTACATTCTGATCGCCCGTAAACTTGTATTAAAGTCCCACAGAACGGATTATGCAGATAGACAGAATGGGAAATACATAACAGAGAAGCATACACTAATAGTGTGTAGTGAAACAAAGCGATTTTGATATCTAATTCCGAAACTTGAAAAAAAACAGCAGTAGGATGTAAGAGTTTTTACGCATTGGTTACTTTTGCGAAATTGATAGGCTCATTATGTGGTGTGGCAAGCAGCAGGGCAAAATTAATCCAGTCAATTCTGAGACAGTCAATTAGATGACCAAAGTGGAAGCAGCGAGGTGCAACCGACTTGTACTCATTGATAAGAAAAATTAGACTGAAGTAACACAGTGGAAATTCTGTGGGTCAGAAAGGTAATACGAGTCTGGAAAGAGAGAGGTATGGTTGAAAAATCTATAGAGGCCACACGGAAGGGGTAAGAAATGATTGGAAAATCCACACATATTGACCATATGTTAAAAGGATGTATCGCGATTAACGGTTATCGAAAAGACAGGACGAAATGCATTTGTGAAAAATAAAGGAAACCAGTCAGTTGCTAGATCATGTGAAAAACAAATACGTCAGCAGAACTACCAAGCACCTCGGCACATGCATTATCAAACACACATCGAAGTTGCTCATGAATTCAGGGGTCGGTTGTGCGGTTAGTGCCATTACAAACACGTTTTATACACCGATCATTCAATGATTCCGGGGATCGCTGTGAGAGTACTTCTTAGTTCCAAAATTAAAGCAGGCGCTCAGCATTACGGAAGTTCTCACGATGCACCAACTGAATTCCAAGATATACGTTCAGAAACATCTGAGAGCCAGCCTTTTGCCAGGTTAGTAAGAACATGACTTCTTCCATTTTATTTTCCTATGCTTCCCCAAACCAGAATTTGTAGATTGATTTACATTTCATAGGATTTAGCAACTGACTGGTTTCCTTTATTTTTCACAAATGCATTTCGTCCTGTCTTTTCGATAACCGTTAATCGCGATACATCCTTTTAACATATGGTCAATATGTGTGGATTTTCCAATCATTTCTTACCCCTTCCGTGTGGCCTCTATAGATTTTTCAACCATACCTCTCTCTTTCCAGACTCGTATTACCTTTCTGACCCACAGAATTTCCACTGTGTTACTTCAATTCCATGTTTTTCATCAATGAGTCCATTTGGATTACATCTCGCTACTTATGCTTTGCTCAACAGATTGACTGTCTCAGAAGTGATCAGTAGTTATCAACTGCAATTACAAAAAAAATGACCTGCTGACTTCAACAAGCTGGAAGAATCCGGCCTCATCGATGTCCAAACACATCTCGTGAACTGGTCACCTAATTGACCTTGTCAAATCGTTAAAGATATTGTTAGGTATTCATAATAGGAAGCTGTTGGCGATCAGTGAGGCAATGCTGACTAGGCAACGTCGGTCAATTTTGTATGCACAGAAGACGCTGACGTAATCAATCTCCTTGCCGTGTGGTTGATTGGACTATTATGTGAATGGTTCGTCCAGTTGTTGTTGCTGTCCGTTTTGTATAAAAATTTACGTTGGCGACTAATGAGGGTATATCAAAATGTTAGTATATTGCGATATATGCCCTTCTCTTTGTTTTGACTAAGTGGATAATGCAAACTCAGTGTTTTAGGTTAATTTTCCTTTGCCGCACTATATAATGTGTATGTCAATTTAGCAAAAGTAACCGGTGCGATGCGATCAAAATACTGTTGCACAAGACATCCTACGTACTATTGTTGGTCGTTTTCAAGTTCGTCGATGAGAATTAGCGTTACAAATAATCTTCAGATACGTTTATTACAGTGCGTTGGGACATTGCCTCGCTCTCTATCTCTGACCACGACCTGCCTCTCACTTCTATATGGCGTGGGCTACATATTGAAGAGACACTCTAAACATGTTGGTTCTATAAGATATATGGGCTATAGCTGGAAACGCAAGGTCGATGAATTACACTTTATTTTATCGAAAATGACACACGTTTCAAGCCATGCACACTCCAGGTTTTTGATACCTTGAGATGACCCAAAATGTATTCAGCTTGCTTTGGCAATTAGACCTCACGATTCCTCACCGATTACTCCGAAACAATTTGTGCTTACACCGCAGCTGCAACTCTCTCATGTCGGCAGAATATCAAATATCCTGATTCAGAGCACTCAACATGATTTACAATTATTCATTGTTCTATTAAAATTTGTAAATTGCTTCGAACCAAAATTCATCTAACTGATGCTTCCTGACTTCGTATTGAAAAACTGCTGATAACGAAGCCAGTACGACGGAACTGTTGCACCGTATGTAATGGGTTTTGTCAACAGTGAGTGAAATCAGTGTGATGCGAGTACGGCAAGCTAGCGCATTCAGTAGGCTTACTCAAGAATGCTCGTTAAGCTATAAAAACGTTTCTAAAATGCCACAGCACACTTTAATCTGTAATTCTTGGAGCTATTTGAACACATCAACACACGAAATGATAGGATTTTTTTTATCACTCTTAATTATCAAGCGCCGGACTACAGAAAACAGATCGCTTTTGTGAATATAGGAAAGGTGTATGATCGTGGGTCACCGCAGAACTATTTGAGTTGTAGTTGTACACTTCAAGGTGATATCCATTTGCCAAAGTGATGTTAAGCCAAGATTTTCTAAGGAGACATACGTCACATACACACATCCGTCTTGACATCCACTGTCTGCGCGCGCTGAAGGGAATGCAATTTCAGACGATTTTGCTGATATATTCTCAATACGCCAACAAAATAAGGATGCTACAGACATGAAGACGAAAGAGAAGTAAATGGCGCACTCCCAGGAACAATGAGTATCCGAGCGGGGACAGCCTTGACGTACACCATGAGCGGCGTACGTCAAGGCTGTCCGCTGTCACCATTTTTGCTTAATTTCGTCATAGACGAAATAATTGAGGATTGTCTCCGGCACTCACCATTTGCCGGCGTGGACCTCCTACTTGGTGAAAGACTGACCGATCTTGATTATGCTGACGACAAGGTGCTGTTTGACAACTTTCAAGCCGCACAAGCAATGCTAGACGCTATTTCGCGTTCTGCAAAATGCTTCGAAATACGCTTTGCAGTCTCAAAATGCAGTGATTCTGCAGGATTGCTGTTAGATGATGTCATCATCATCATAGACAGCAATACATCAGTGGTTCACACCAATGCTTAACTTCCACACAACCATGAAGGAAAAGCAATCCCTATATAGAAAGAGAGAAGGAAAAAGAAGGGGACGGGAAGGGACCTAACTACTGAAAAAGACTACGTCCCTATTCAAACATTCAGCATCAAGGTGCCTACACCTTGCAAACAACACAACCGAGCTGCAAGTGAGAGTAAGGCGTCATCAGCGAGACAGCTTCCTTACGGCTTTCACTGCCCCGCGTCATTAAATGC
>QNGE01000951.1:133365-172293 GCA_008508345.1 Paragonimus westermani | reverse complement strand
CTCGTCCGGCTGCTCGTGCTGTCCGCCATCCACCCATTGTTGGCCTTGATCGTATTCCAACATCATGTCGAGATGTTCCTCTAAATGTTGGAAAAACCACGCCTCCGATCTGGCCGTCTGTCGTATTTCGCCTGCCCTGCCTCGCCCGTTGGTCCGATCCAGTCGAGCGATGACTCATCCGGTCGCGCACGTTGTTCTAGATTCGATCGCGGCAGGCTTTTGAACGTACCTCCCTCCGCGTTGAGGTATTCGGCCGAGCGTTCGAAAACTCGCACCTCCGACCTGACAATCCACCACAATCAGAGGTCCGTCCACACAATTGTACCTTCTTCCTCATGTGTGACATTGACGAACGCATCTTGACATTCAAACTTACCAAGCGCGGTCCGCAGCGCCTCACAGTTCACGGATTTACAGGCCTCGGTGAAATCCACAAACAAGCCACACAGGGGCTGGTTACGTTCCTCGCACTTCCCCTGAATCTTCCTGACAGCAAACATCTAGTCAATCATACCGCGACTTGCCCGGAATCTACAGTGTTGCGAAGTGACCGCGTTTAGTCGGTTCGTTAGGACTCTTGCATGCACCTTTCCAGCACAGCTCAGTAGACTGTCTTCTCGGTAGTTGTCGGTGTATTGCTTGCCACTCCTACCTTTAAAAAAGGTACGATAAGAGCATCCTTGAACTTTTGTGGCATTAGTTCATGCTCCAGGTGAACTGAACCAGATTGACATTGACGGCTTGTTCCACGGACTATTCACGGTCACATTCTGTGCTAGAAGGACTGTTCAGTTGGCTACCACTGTTTACACCACACTTTCGTGATATCCTCTAACTGGGTGCAATAACAGCAGATGTCCACGTCAAGCAGTGCTTTGGTAGACTTGGTAGATGGACCGAAGATCGCCTTAAGCGATTCGTAGAACTCATTGTGTCGTCAGCGTAGCCCTACATCCGCTCACATTGCTCTCCCCTCCAGTCGTCCTTGAGTCCGCGAACACATTTGGCCAGTTGACACCGGATACTCCGGACTGTCGCTCTATTGGCTTCACTACCCGAGTTCATTGTGTGAACGGGGAACGCGGCTTTTTTCTCCCGTTCTAAGTTTTCGTTAAACCAATCCGAACGTTTCTAGCCTTCAGTATCGATCTTCTCGACTATTGCTATCGTGTTTTCTACCCTATACTTTCGCCACATGCCCACATACTAGCAAGAACCGTGCATTGAAAAGCAACCCTTAATTCACAGTTCTTCGATCGTTTGACATCCGACTTCTATCACTGTCAGCTTGCAGACATGAATAAGCAGTTTGGTCCTGTCCAGCCTATGATCGGTACTACATTCGGCGCCGCACATCACCCGCGTGATACGCACTTCACAAATGTCGCGCTGCCATACAATCTCGTGGTCAAGCTAATGGTGATGACCGCTTCGTGGATGAGTCCACCTCGTGAAATCGTCCGCATCCGGCTGGAAGTGGGTTTGCGATGGCCAACTCGTGAGTAGCACACGGGTGGGGCAATCGATCGCCGTTCTCGTTGACTTAACCGATGCCGTAGGTTTCGAGGACTCTCGGCCAGGCTACTGTAACGCGCCCAACTCGAGTGTTCACTTCACCCAGAACAGACAGTCAGTCACTCACCGGCGTCGATGGGGTTGTTGCGGACAGCTGATCGTAGAACTGTCGGTTTGTATTACCATTCTGATGCGCTGTTGGACCATAAACACTAAGAAATGTGGCACACTTATCTCGACCGAATCGCAGGCGCATGGACATAATTCGAGAGGTGATGTCGTGCGGTTCGTTCATGATCGAAGCATCGATGTTATCAGCCACTGCGAAACAGACACTACCCAGTTAAAGGTGTATGCAGCACCTCCTTCTCAGAGCTTACCTTGGTCCAAAAGCCTTACCTCACTCAATGCTTCTACGTCGACTCCATGGCACTCGGTTGGCTCGCCGTTCCGGCTGTCCTGTGGTGCTGCATAGATCCATCGGCATGTGCACGTTCCGTGTCCCGATAGAAAGCGTCTTGCGTCTCTGGGAATGTCTCAGGGTACTGAGACACGACTGAGGATTGTCTGCTCGAGGTTCTAGGTGGAAGGTGCAATACGAAGGTGAGTGTCTGGCAGTAGCATATTTTCGCCTATCCACTCTGCCGTGTGCAGCAGATATGGCGACCCGGTTTATCCTACACGACAGCCGATGCTGTGTAATATTTGGTTTGCGTTGTGACATCATTATATACTTGAGCCAAGGATACTGTCAGGATGCCCAGACAGGAGGGCGATTGAGGACCTCAACCAAAGCCTTTGACCCAAAAGCCTGTACCGCAACGCAGCAACAGCATCAGCCACCTAGAACAGGCTCGACAGTCACACTCCAAGAGTTTCTGCACACTCACAGAAGAATGGCATTATTGCGCTGACAAACCTATCACACAATCACAAAAACAGACCAGGGAAAAGCGGACATCAGGCCGAATCAAACCACAACGTATAATCAAAATCCACAATGAACGCATCTGTCTTTTGTGCGGCTGCTCCCCCTTGGCCAATCTGAAAAGGTTGAAGCCGGAAGGACGGAATTCGCGGCCAGCACAGCCCGCCGGATAAAACAGCACACAAGTCCGATCACCACGCTGAAGTAGCAGAAAAGGTGAAGGGGTGACACACATACAAACACACACGAGCGCAACAAAATCGACCACCAGTAAAAACCAAATTGCATTGTCTGTGCCTAATCTCAATAGCCACAAACTTGTAATGTAAACGGGCCGACTTATGCTCGATGCTCTTTCACATTTCCATTTTAGCTAGTCTGACAAGGTTGAATCTACAGGAACTGAAGTACTAGTTAGCATAGCTCATCAGATGAAAACAGCACCACAATCTGATCGCGCCAAAGTGACAGAAAACGTCACACATGTGAATGTACCAGAAGACAGACTGCGGAGTCGTATCTCCATGCACAGTTCAGCCAAACTGACCAGTAAGATGGGCGAAGGAAATTCTGTACGTTGTGTGATGTCTAATAACGCCCTTTTCGTGCATTTTGGTAAAATTAGCATTAGTTGCAGTATAACGTTAGAACAAAAATAGGACATAATTGCTTCAAAGTAGTAGAGCAGTAGAATACTTGTTCAAGTGATCAGTAGGTAAGGACTAAACGCCGAACTTGTCGACGGTTCGAGGTAGCGTCTTTTTATCAGACCTTTTTACCAAGGACATCAGTATGGCTTGAGGAATGTGTGCGAACGACAACATAGATTCTGTCGAACGGGATGAAGTAGACCAGCTGGAACATCGAAGATGAAACATGATCAACAGTAGTCGCATTGATTTGGGTTCGTTTTGTTTATTCAATGTTACTTCTGCGCCACAACTTGTTTTTCAAAAGTTTTCACGACAACAAATGCCCTGGAATCGTGAGAAGCTTGATTGTTCTTTTCAGTTTGATACAATGCGTACCCAGCGGTTTTGTTCAACACGATATCCTTAATGAATAATTCAGCTGGTGGTTTAGCATAAGTACTGCGCACATTTCTTAAAAGCGATTGTTAAGTGGGCACTGCTCAAAAGTGAACTATGAACTGACGAAAACCACCATACGGAATGATCGCTATGCTTGGATATTTAGTATTAATTCATTCCTAATTTTGGCAAACTAGGATTTGATCAAAGTTTTGTTTATGCTCATCTCATTCCACATATTTATAACGATTTTCTAAATAAAGTCCAACAGTAAGCTTGAATATTACTTGTTGTATAAGGAAAGTGGGTGAGGATAACGATTTGCAGTGCGAGTCCTGCGGGATTCCATTCCTTGTCACATTAGACGGCGTTCGTAATCGAACAGGTTCATTGTTCTTTGGACCACAGACAGTAAGTCAGGATCGCTTTAACTAAGCACTACCCCCAATTCAGTGTCTCCATGTCAATATTTTTTCAGGCCATACGCTAGTCACTAACCTGGCGCTTCCAGACCAACCAAACTTGCAAAAGTGGCTTGAGTTGGCATTTTTAATAGGTGTCCAGGCTACCGATGTATGTAAGACGAGATCACCGTGGTCAGTGCTGTACAGAGCTTCTCCATCCCGAGTGCACGTCAACGACCATAGTTTCTGTTGTCACGGTGTTCTCGACACGTTGCTTATGCTTCGGGGACACGGGCGGTCGATAACATATCCTGTGAGTTTTCTGCTTGCAAACGTACGTGAATCTGAAGCCATACCATAAATCTGTTCGTGTTACACGCCTGGGCCTCCACACAATGACGCTAGTCTTGGTGGCGCCATAAGTGGTGCAAGTTGGCAAACATAAGTGAATGTTTGCTGTACTATTTATGATCCCATCATACATTCCACCAACGCGGATGTGCCAAGTTCTGTCAATATTTCAGCAACAATTTATGCTTAAAAAATACAAACAAACTGAAGTTCCAGATCTCTCTAGGATGTTTCGGGTTTGCACCAGCTGGAGCAATGTACGCTCTAATTTTGGAGGGCTGGAGCCCGGCCGCATATCTACACTATCACAATTGCACACACAAAGAGTTTGGTGCAAAAGGGTGGACTGGACGATTTTGTTGCACTCTGTCCAAATTGCTGTTAATCCACGTCAAGTTGTCGCATCTCCAACCCACCCTCAAATCCAACAGCAAATTGCTTCCAGGACGTTAACGTTATGGAACATACATTTCTTTCCGTAGCTAATGAATGAACGTTCGTTTTCAAGCTTCTACATTGGTGGCACGGGGCTCAAATATCTGGTGTAGTGTGAATGTGTGGTTGCTGCAACAATGACTAGGGCGAAACACAGCTTGCTTCTCTCGGACATGTTGGTCACCTATTTTGCATAGTTTACGTATCACAACAGCTGCAATTGATTAGAAGTCAGGCTAACCCTTTAGTGGTTTGCACACGAATTGTGTGAAAATTGAGCTAGTGAGAATGAATTTCCCAACTTTTGCACCACAATATCTTCGCTTCCATTTGAGATGCTGGATCACATCTAAGATACATTCCCCATGATGACCGACAGGTCGTCATGCTTCTCCGTGAACGTACGTCAGTGCAGCATTTCGCTAACAAGTGATCAGTTATTTAATGCTCACTCTCCTCGTGTCTAAAATCTCTTAACTGTTTCTTGCTTGGTCTCTGTCGTAAGACTTCCCTGTCTTTCAATTTATCGGAAGTCAGTTCCAGTCTCTCATGCTTTGCTATGCGTCCGATTTGGAAAGCTTGTCATGTACGTAAAAGCTTGCTTGAGGCTCACGGATCAGCCTTTCAGCTTCGTGAACCCTCAATTTCGCCTAATTTGTTTGATCGATTTGTCTTACATCTGGTTGCCTGGTCAACTGTCTGACAGTTCGAGTGGTTCTATGTGTATGTTGGCTTGTGGTGGTATTTTTTGAAGTGATGATCGATCGGGTTAGTTAACGTTAACGTTACCACAACTATGCATCCAACAGACATCATTGTGCACTGCGCTCTGGTCTTACCGGCATACGCTTCTCCATTCCGCAGTGGTTTTCTGCACACTGTCGAAATTTTGTTTTCATGATTCATAACTCTAAAAAGACGTTTCCAGCCTATTCACTGTGGTCTGTTAGCGATCTTATTCTACGTTGTCTCGTGTGAGCTGGCAAATTACTCAATTGTGAATCGAAAAAGTTTCGGTAACCGGGCTGCAGCCCGTGGGATATTGTATGTCTGCAAACAATATGCTCGGTATATTTCGCTGTACACGTTTTTACACAAACGGTTGTCATAAAAAGCCCATGAACCTGCTCTCAGGTGGGCTCAACTCACCTGTTGATTTCACCACAAGATTCTAATCTGGAATCCTTGAACTGGTTTTATTTTGATTCTTCAACTATGGGCCGACTGATTCGGCTCCTTTTGGTTCTTGAGGTGACTATGATTTTTTAATCGGGTAGTTCATGCTTATACGTGGATGACGTCTGTTTATCACGTACCCATGTAACCAAATGTGTTCACGCAAGTCACTGTGACGCTTCAGTCGGGTTGCATTGATAGTAGGGCTACGTGAATGTGTACACAGATAGATTAAAAAAGGTGATCCAAGACTGAATTTTGTTCAGTATTCAGAATTTTTAAAAATGCACGAGTGTGACCGCGAATGTGCGTGCATGCGTACAATTTACGACTGTGTGTGATTAAATGAATAACGCGCCGGTAGCGGTGAATAGGTCGATCTGGCAGTCCACAGCATTTTGATCTGGTATGTTGGATCATGCGGGTTACTCTCCCTGAAGTGAGGTATTTGACATCGCTGTGTTTTACTTATATCAAGTTGATTGACTCAGCCTTGTACGCCATTGAGGAAGTCAGCTTGTCAACATCCTCATGTTTGGATGATGCATTAAGGTCACTGAGATTCACACGGGGTTTGCTGTAGGCTGAGATTCGGGGAACGCTTTTGTGTGGATCGCACTTTGTCGTGCATGTATGCTCTGATTTCACTTGCGTTACGTAGCACTCAGGAAGTTCACTTGCTTGATTAACATTCTGATCGTTAGTTCTGTGTTTGAGGCTTACTATGCAGTTGTTCCAAAACATTAAAATAGTTACGTATTCTGAATATTGCCATTAAATGCAAGCAGAGACAGGGGGCACAAAATAATTTCATCATTTATGAAGGCCGGTTCCGCTACTAGGTGACTTCGTGTATAATCGCTTTCCTCTTCGTTCTGACCTGTCGGGTGAAACACACACGAGGTATCTGTCAGTGAAGCTATCAACGAGACAGATGGCACATTCATCTATGGTAAGTTCAAAATGTTAAAGCGCTAAGCGGAACACTTTTAGGGTCACTTCAGCTACCTTGTTGCCGCCACGAACTGGTATTGTAGCACCATGGTTGGTAGATTTGGAACCACTCACCGAGACTGAGGTCCGCAGTTGTATTGAGGCACTCGGACGTGATAGATAAGTCTACTGGCCAAGATGATCTCGTATCGGCACTTTTCAAAGAAGGTGGGGAGGCGTTAGCAGAGGCTTTGACTCAGTTGTTTCATTCTGTGTAGACGGCGTAGACCATCCCTCCGTGCTGAGGCCACTTGATAATAGTTCTTATAATAAAGAAAGGTATCAAGAGCTCTTACGGAAACCATAGGGGAATTAGTTTGACCCCAGTCATTTCTAGGATGCTGGCATCCATTATACTTCGTCGACTAACCGCAGCTCGGGAGGCAAACGTAAGGAATGCATTAATCACACTTTTACTCCTCGTCAAATTCCGGTCATGTGCACCGCCGGCCAACACTTGCCGTATTTCTCAGCTATAAATGTGCGCTCGATTCGGTAGGTCGATCTACACGCTTAGACTCACTTAAATGCAGGTGTCTACCGACCAAGTATGTGAATATGTTGCGGGCGCTTCGTTTCCATACTTTAGCTCACGTTAGGGTTTACGGTTTCAGCACAGAGAGCGGCGTACATCAAGTCTGTCTAATTTCACCACTTTTGTTCAATTTTGTCATAGATGAAATAATGAAGACTTGTGTGCGGCACTCACAAGATGCCCGCGTGGAACTCCTATTTAGTGGAAGATTGGCTGATCTTGATTATGATGATGACAAAATGTTGCTGTTTGACAACTTTCAAGCAGCACAAACAATGCTAGACGACGATATTTCGCGTTTTGCCAAACACTTCGGAGTACGCTTTGAAGCCTCAAAATACAAAGTGCGTCTGCAACATTGCTGTGATTACGTGGGGCAGTAGGGAAGGAGTCAGCAGTAGCATGTTTTTGCCTATCCACCCTGCTGTATGCAGCAGATAGGGCGACCCGGTTCATGGTGCGGGACGGCCGATGCAGTATAGAATTACAGGTGTTGTGATTATTCATGGTTGTATTCGGGTTGAGACACTGCGAGGACGTCCAGACGTAGACAGGAGAACGATTGGGGTTACCGGTCAAAGCCCTTAGCTGAAAAGGCTGTACCGTAAGGCAGCGGGTGGGTGGTGGTGTACTAGAACTGGTAATTTTCCGAGGAAGGATGATAACCTCCTTCCAACCCACAAAGTGGAGGATCAGGAGGCTGTGGTTTGCCAGCTATCTACCCATCGACCTACTTGGTATGCGTGAGTTTCTCTGTGTTGTGGCCACACTGTCCGGTTTAGCCGGCGGTTTATTTGCAAGGTGTAGGCGCCTTGATGTTGAGTGTTTGAGTATGGACGTAGCCATTTTTGATAGTCAGGTCCCTTCCGGTTCTTACCTTTTTTCTTCTCTCTTTCTATGTAGGGTTTGACTTCTTCCCCCATCATGGTTGTGTGTTAGTTAAGCATGAGTGATTCCTACTGATGTATTGCAGTGTGTGATGATGATGATGTGATTACGCGGAGTTGATGTTAGATAATTAAGTCATGGAGGCTGTTGGGAGATTTGTGTATCTGGCAAGCTGCATCAGCGGCGGCGGCGGCGGAGGGTGTAAGGAATAAAATAGGGGCGCGTATCTCTAAGCTTAGGGCAAGTTCGCTGGTCTGATGCAGCTACGGCGACAGAAAGGTACCTCTCTGGAGTTTAAGGGTCGCGTATATAAGGCGACAGTGGGGCCGTATTAATTTACGATAGCGAACCTTCACCGCTCAGAGTAGAGGACGTGAATTGTCTTCATCAATTCGACCACCGATGTTTGTGTTCGATCGCTGGTGTCGGGTGGCGGCAGCTAGTAAGCAACGAAGAGGTTCGGAAGTGGGTGTTTCGTACCGATTGCCAAAGGAATTCTTTGTTCGGTCCTTACATTTGCACAGACCTAAATGGTTAGGTCATGCACTAAGGATGTCAACCAGTTGTCTGCCACACCGGGCACCGTTTGACGACACTGCGGCTGACTGGTCCAAGGTGAGGTGGGCGTATGATGTCCTGACGTAGATAAATGGAATCGTCCACGAAGGGGTTGACCACTGAGTGTCGGGTTCGTTTTCTGGGATGGGACCCACGCGACCCACAGAGTCGGTGGCTGGAGACTTTAGGTAAGATGGCGACTAACCGAGCTTAGTGGCGTGAATGCTGTCGTCGTAGTTTGGCCTAGTTGTCTGTGAAGTTAGTGCATTCAATGATGCGGGGCAGTGAAAGCCATAAGTAAGCCGTTATATTGTTTACGCCTTACTGTCACCTGCAGGTTGGTTGTTTGTTTGCCTGATGTTGGCACCTTGGTGTTGAATGTCTGAATGTGGATGTGGCGGGTTTTTTGGTAGTTAGTTCGCCTGCCTTTCACTTCTTTTTGTCTTCTATGCAGGGTTTTCTTTTTTATCGTGGTTTTTGTGGCAGTTAACCATCAATGAGAACCACTGATATTTTCCTGTCTATGATGGTGATAGTGATGTCCTGTGCATGGAAATTCCACTCGCTCCTTGTCTGTTACTGCAGGAAGAGTGATGCGATTTGCTTACGAATGGTGGAGGTGACGATCATTGGCGATTGTGGTCAGGTTAGGGTCGGCGAGTCCTTACACATGTTACAGCTCACTACGTTATACGTTGTAAATTTTGTTTTTTTTCTAGATGCACTCACCTCTTTACCGAACCGTTTGCTACTAGTTCTCACGTGCTTTAAGATGTGTTTGCTTGTGTTCGTTTCAATTTCAAAGATTCTTGCTTGTGTTGGATCGTAACGCAACCGGCTTGCTAGAAATCTGGTTACCTCTTATGCGTGCAGGTACAGTGTAGTTAGGCGCTGGAACGATTGGAGGAAGCTGTTTTCTAATAGCTGCGTAGTTAATGAACTACACAGTACATTTGTGCAGAACGAGGTGGCTGCTGGACTGAATTCGACCATCCGTTTGTTGTTGACGTGTGAGCACCCACAGCAACTTCAGAGGAGACCGGAAATGATCACTGGGAATGCTGTTGTTTCGAACTTGTTAGGGTAGGTTAGCAAAATGAACGCCTGAGACTGTAATCCACAACTTGCTTCAGGTCGATAGTTCCGTCACTGTGTTGGCAAGTAGGTATGTGTCTTTTCTTCTTTTAACTGTTGCAGTTCTTCCATGAGTTAGAACTAACATTTTGGCATTTACAAATTTCGGGCTTGGTTTCTGAGTGTGCATTACGCTACTAAGTCCATGTTAAACGGGAATGATCGTTTTGCCGTTGGTCCGCAGACTCGACTGCCAACAAAACACCTGTGGAGAGTTCTACACTAATGCCATTTGCTAGACTTGGTCTGTCGCGAGCGCGTTTGTCTGTTTTGGTAGTCTTGTAGCATCCAGTCTTCATGCCAACTTGAGTGTCGTGTAGCCGCAATCGCCTGCTGAATTAAAGCTGTTTACATTTGAAACCACTGCTTTTCATTGCATCAGGTGCTTCCGTTCCCACACAGACGAATGGTACTGGTATTGTTCACCATTCATACAACTGTGGGTTTCCGCTCCGGGTTTCTCACTCCTTCTGTCTTGGTCTGTGTTGCTTGATCATGTCGGACCAATATGTGGACCACTGTGCTACCTAGCCGTATACCCAAAGCTGGCTGTATACTACAGTGACATTGCCACACTAACCCTTGTGCATTCATTGCGTGTGCAAAAAGCGTGATTCTCTCATCACCTAAAACTGACCATGACTGTCTTGTAACACCGTATGTCTGAGTGGTTTATTCGACATTCGTTTTTCTACGCACGTAGTTTGTCTTTATTTCACTCCGTTCCAGACAGCCCGATCAGATTGTCTTCCTAGTGCTACAACGACCACACACGAAGGACAGATCAATCGGACCACTCCGGTAAGTTTATTGCCACGGTAGTTCACCCCCATGTGTGTGCGCACGAGTTGCACGTGTTTTCCCCATAGCCAATGAACTCAACCGGTTTCCGGTTCACGGTCGACCCTTTGTTGAAGGTTGGAGAAAATGATGGTTGTCCCACTTTTGTTGCTCATGCGCCAGCCTTTGGGTGCCGTAACACGTAAGGAAAATCCACCACACGGGTTTAAAAGGCGGATAACGCAAACCTCCGAAGCTGCGTTCATTGCATGATATTGTTTATGGGCACCGTTTGTCTTGAGTTGCCATACATATCTCCACTTCAGCAGTTGAACTTGTTATTATGGCCTAGAATCCCAATGTTGTTTGTGTCATGCTGTTCACGACTAGACGAAAACTAGACAGGATAGTTTGTAGCATTAATCAAGCAGTTTTTCGAGACATACTGTTCTTGTTGAGGCTTGTCACGTTTACATACATGAACTGGTGGGGATACACACTTATCCAAACAGAACAATGTAGCGTGTTATTTCTTTACTGTCTTGGTGGCCACTGTTTACATGGTGTCAGTGTTTACATGGTGTCAGTATTTTGAGGCAAAAGAGCCTCCACTTCGAATACTGTCAAGTCATGGTGATCTGATAATTCAGGAAGACTGTTAATCTGCTTGAGCACTCAACCTCAGTCCCAGCGAACATATTGATAGTCGTGGTGGTGGAGCGATTCTCTGAACCAGACACCCACAAATGCCTCCTCATTTGACATTGCCACCGCAAGAGGCATGGCGGCAAATAAATTGGGAGCAAATCTGGATACTTGTCAACAGCCCCTAAGGAAAAGTCTGCAACGTTCATCCTCTAAGATGTACAAACTCAAACGTGTTCACCGTTGCGCCGTTGATTTTTTTTCCATTCATGCATGATGTTCCGAGTACGGTGGCCAATCATGTAAAAGCCAAGAGGACGGCTTGGTTAGTATGGTGATCGCCTGCATTCAGCCGTGGTCATCCACGCGGTCGGTACTACCAGTCGTATGCTGGTACTTAAAGTTACAATGTGTTGCGGACACGAGAACTGTGCTGTTTTCATGTCATGCTCTAGCTGATGAGGCGATTCTGGATGCTCCTGACCATCTTTTTATCCAAGAGCTTGTGTGCACCTCTCGCTTGAAAATGACTATCATTCGAACATGACAGACAGTTGGTGGTGGTCTTGTGCTCTACTTATAAGCTGCCGATTCGTTCGTAATATTTAGTTGTCTTACATGTACTTTTGAGCGTTCGTTTTTTACGGTCAGGCCAACGTGCTAGTCCGCCATCGAATTTACACAACAGTCTACCACGGCGAACACACGTTGCCCTGTACTCATCGATTATCATAGCGAGCAGCTGACTGAGTCACAGAAATGCATCACAGCAAATAAAAATTGAAACACTAGGCTGTCATGTTCCGGCCAATCTACTTGTAGGTGTCTTCACTTCTCGATTTTAAATACTCATTTGTTCATCTCACTCCCTTACGGTAGTAGAGTGGGACAGGAATAAAATGTGTTCGGCGTGACGGTTTCCGACCAATCTTCAACGATTTAGTCCCCCACTCTAAGGAGCCGCGAAGTGGTACCGTTCTTACGGTCGACTTATATGCTTGAACCACATGCTTCAGTAAGATACATTCCAGCTGGTTGTCAGCCTGCTAGCTTCTACAGAAAGTTTCTTCGTCAGCCGACAACTCTAAACTCTATTCTGTTTGATTAAGCTTCAGGTGGATTGCCAATATTTCGCCGTGGTGACCCTTAAAATGTTCCCGTAGCCTGTAAATCTCATCTGTGTGTGTCGCTTCCAAACCGACCATGTGTGGGTTATGGTACTTTGTTCTCAATCCACAATCCCGCAATGTGTTTGCTCCAGAAAACTGTTCGAGCAACGCAGTCTCCTGGTTCTTCCCCTTAGACCGAATCATCAGATTGCCCAGACATCTGTTTTTTTTTGTTTCCGAGTTTTTCTTTAATCATTCAATCGATTAATGCGGACTACCTAATCGATCGATATCTTTCATACGCAAACAAAATCAGACTGCTCTAAGCCGTATTTGTTCTGGTGAATCATCTTTACGGTCGACCACTCTTCCTTCTTCAATTTGGTGCCGCACTTACAACTAATATGCTACCAAGCTGCCTGGTGTTTTTCGTGTCTGTGACCTGAAGCCTTTCCGTTTTGTTTGCATTCCGTTTGTCCTGTTTTTTATTACCTTTGTTGCAACGATGCAGCGATACTGCAATCGTGACCTTCAATATCCATTATCTTGTGAACCCTGTTCATTTCGACAATGTCTTAAGGCACAAGGTCACGTGAACATCAGTGGTTTCGAATGCCCATGCTTTGCCACCCAATTTCATCAATCGTGAAGTGATAATTAATGTGGCTCTCCAAGGGACAAATCAAAACCTCCTTATATCGACTCATCTCGTGAGCGACCGTTTTAAATCAATCATCTGTGTGCTTATCAGATCACCCTATTTTACAGCTACCACATTGTTGCCATCCACAGCTTTCTCTTAACGACCGCTAGTCACTACCGCACTTGACCACGATTCCGGTTATCGGTCCATACAAAGATGTTCCATCACCTGATCCACATCAGATTTACTTTTATCAGCGCACCCGACACCCATAGATCCTCGATACGATTCTGACTACAATACATGGTTGTTAGACTGACAGATCACTCATTTGGAAAGTGTGCTTAATCAGCAGTAAATAATTTTGGAGTAGCAATTGCTGCTGGCCACGTTACAAAATAGCTGGTTTGTGATTTCACATTACAAAGTATACTAGAAGACGCTTGACACTGTTAAAGAGCATGGATCTGGTTCGGTCAACGAGCAGTCACCGAGACCAATACACGTGGTAACATAAAAACAAGTAAGTCCAAGGTTGTGAACGTAATTGTTTCCAAGCAGGACGTTGACAGCCACCGAAGCACGTGTGTTCATGGTAACCAGACGATACCTGACATGAACAGAGTGAAAATTAGATATAACCATCCAGACAAAGTCTTAGTGGTGGCGAAGGTACCAAAGACGATAGCTTTTTCGCCCAGGGTTTTATACCAGAAGGTGAAAAGATACTGGTAGGGCTTCATTTCTGTTTTTTTATGGCTGCGCGCTATGAAATGCATTTGTGGACAGGTACCGAGGAAAAATCTGATTAGAAAGAAGACGTACTGATCAGAGAAGCTGTTATGCTTGCTGTCGAACTTCGATTGTATGCCCTAAAGAATGACGTAAGATTGCTTCTTGAGGTGATCGATCAACTCTTGGTATGATTCACAGCCTAATTTATTTGAACTGTCAAGAAACACTTCATTAATGCCTGTTTATCAGTATTATGCAATCTGTTTAGAAACGACGAACGCTGATCTCCATTTGGGATGACACATCACGTCGTTTACGGCTGGTATCCCTAGAGTGACCACTCTTTTGGAACTCTGAGAGTGACCACTGTGTGAAGGCTTTACAGTGTCAAGTTCGCAATCAAATCCATTACGCTCGATTTCGCAGGTTATTAAAATGCCCTCTGCCAAGGCTTGAATAGCCTAATAACATATAATCCACTTGTGACCAAGCACCTCATATGACAACAAATGCCCTGTAGTTCAAAACTCTCTCAAGGCTACTCATTCACTTTCCTCACTCCGAGGTTGCTATTGGATTGCTCTGAATGATCGGTTACTCAATGCTCTGCAGACTGAGAGTGAACAATGCAGTGTACTTGTACTGTACGTGCTGTCTTCGTGTACGTTGAGCACTGCGATCGGTCGTGTTCATTTTTCGACCAAGAGTGTGCTGTGACTTTCGTTCGTGTCGTCTTCTTCCTACGTCTCTTCTGTACTTCCCCTGATTTGGGGTTGCAGTTCGCGTATCGCGATTAAACTTGTGGTTCAAGACGCAGGTTTATGTTTATTGAATCTACTAGTTTAGGGTTACGCGCTCAGTTGTTTGGCGTGTATCGCGACTCAAGACTAAGTAGACGTGAGTACTGCCGTTTTATGAAAGCGAATTAAAAACTAGACCACAGAAGCTTCAAATACATATGGCACAGTTACCCTACATGACACGGTGAATCAGACGGGGGACCATATATAGAAATCGTGGTGTTAGAATAAACCGCATTACGGTGGTGTCAGCAAGCAAACGAGAAAAACAGTGTGAATAAGATTAAAACGTGCAGTCATCCGATCACACGACTGCAGTCTCATTGGCCAAATGGAATAACGCGGATCTATCCACCCAACACAGAATCTGTCTTACAAAATGTGAACTGAAATATTCCAGCTTCACTTCAGACAACGAAAGTTCGATTCCATCTGCAGGTTTGCACAATCTTGTAGATGTTGCTACTCAGAAAAACAGGTTCGATCGATATTGCGAGGTTCATCTTGCCTGCTTCGTTAGGAGGTGCCTCTCTTAAGGATGCTCACCGCTAGTGATAATGAGTAACCTTTGTCCAAAATTATATTCGAAGAAATACCTGTCAATAGTCACCAGTGCTGTTTAGATCGAGCGCGGTTCTATTACTCCGTTATGGATTTTACCATAGATTTAAACCGCACCTCATTAGAGTAGTCTGATGCTAGGTCTCACAAACACTAAAACACGTTTGTTCCCTGCTGTTTTGTATTGTTAGTGAGTATCGAATCGATCAATCTGTCTGTTATGATGGTGGACCAAGTTGGTTCAATTGAGCGGTTCCTACTTTGTATTGCCATAAATGCGCATGTAAAGTTTCTTAAAACAGCCGACCTGCACAATCCTGAACGAGAGAATGACTTGGCATGTCAAACCGGTGTGGATTTAGCAAACATGTTTGGTTTAAGCTGTGTTACTCTCCCTCAGTCGTGCCTCACTTTCACAAAGGTGCTCCAACGGAGTAATCCTTTGCTTAGAGTTAACTAACCAATTTCCTGCTGTTATGTCTGCCTCGTTAAACATCGGTAGAGTGATCTTGGGCGATTATCTGTCGTTTATTCGATCCCCATTTCTCACTCGTCCGCACCTGCTGTCTTCATTCGTTCACCCGACGTCGAAGGCGTCGGTATTCTGAGTAAGTTCGCCATAAACTCTTTTGACTTCAACAGTCGACGGTGTGATCAAGGAAGGAAATGTAAACAAGCTTTTTTTCTTCAATTTTCAGCACACTTAAAGCTGACCAGATCACTCTTTCCCGTTTTGCTAGGCGCTGGTTTCTGCAGGGACTCAACCGCACACCAGTAACATCAATCGGTCAGATACTAAAGACAAGCAATTTTTGAATCATTGTCATAGTAGCGGTTAAATTATTCAATAGTCATACATGTTGTAGAGTGTGCTTATGGATAAATTAGCCGTGCTTGCCGAATGACACAGGTTATGATGTGATTTCAATTCACGCACTCACCAATCGGAAACTTGACTGGTTTGAAAACCAAATCATCGGCACTATGTCGACTATTGTGCAGATTGCTCTGGAATGCTAGTGTTAGTGTTTGGAGCCGATCGATCGATAATGTGTCGCTATACTGTTTCATTTTTAAGCAGTAAATGGTGATACTAAAATTGTCCGAGATTAATTAACATCAGATGTGTATTCCGTTTGAAGTTAGTGGTATTGTTCGCAATACCGCAGTTAGCACGACTTACTGTTCAAAGGTGAACCTTGTTTGTTATCAGTTGGAGATTTCAACCGTCTACAGATTTTTGAAAAGCGCCCCATATTTGCTTCTAGCTTACATACATCCCAGCGTCTTTAGTAGGCTTAGAAACGCCGGAAATTTTCGGTCGAGTTCACGGACTGACCTGCTCAACACAGTGGGAACATTCTCCTTACGTTGGATGCATTTATAATAGCATGGAAAATAATTTCGTTTGTTATATGTGGCTTAAGAGTTGAGAATAAGGACTGTCTGCAGCTTGCTGACGTTTGAAGTGGAACTATTGTCCCTGTTCATTAGAGCCGGTCTATTCACATCGTTCGATCTGGAGGTACGTCATAACATCGCTTACGGCTTCTCACTGGGTTTTCCATCAAGTCACACCTCGTCTCTCCTCTGAGTTCATATGAGCACCATCTCTGTGATTGTAGGCTGTTTCAACTGAATGTCTTCACATCACTAACTATGGCAAACTCTTGCTCAGTTGATCGTTTTATGGTGCGGTTAGCAGTTGAAGGGAGTTGATTTTTTTTCTTCGTTTTTACCGATCAAACCAAGAACGATAGTAGAACTTTTTAGTGCTGCTTGTCAAAACGTCCATCGCAGTCGTGTTTTTTTAACCGATCTACCGTTGTGATCCAAGAACGCGGATAACACAAAGATTGTTTGTTCAGAAAAGCGGGCATACGCCTCAACACGACAACAAACGCTCACTTGCATGTAACATTGACCGGAGGACGTCACGGTTGTCAGTGCCCAGTTCACGCATGGGAAACATCATTTTATGCTAAAGTGCACTCCAGTGTTTCTTCTTGTGTTTCTTCCTGGTTATTTCAATACCCAAACACATGCTCTTGCCTGACTACAAAGTAGTAGTGTAAGTAGTATACATCTAGTAGTATGCATTCTGTTCTAGTCGGAGTGTCATACGATTTACAAAACTGACTTCCGTGAACTCGGTGCTGATGCTTCTCATTCTCAGTCGAATACACTGGGCCGCGACGCTGCACTACTACATGCTGTCTACCCCATCCTGCCAAGAACTTCCTAGATCCGGGTCCTGTTGCATCCGGACCTCACTGGTTTGTGTACTTAACCTTCGAACCAGGTTCAAACACAGTGCATCGACCCAATAACTTCGCAGTTGATAGCTGCTTGGCAACGTGTTATGTGCTTGTCAGGCTCTGGTTGATCAATCTCCGGTCTTGCGCTAACTCTGCGTGCTTATACGTAGGTCTTCTCAGGAGCCAATCTGCTGACCGACCAGCAGGCTTCGCTCGCCCCCACACATTAACTCGAACGGCGATCTCTTCGTTGTGCTTTGTGACGAACAGTATTTGGTCAACAGAATCAGTGGTAACGCATTCTCCCAACTTCTTCCTTTCAACGGTAGCCACTGTTTGGGTGTGCGGTTGTTTACATCAACTCGTTTGATTGAGGATGGTGTGGGGTTGTGTGAATTTTCTTGATTCCCAAGCACTCCAGACAGTCCCGAAACTCCTCACTTTCGAAGCACGGGCCTTGATTGGTCAGTGTGTTTCCTGATGTTCCGTGCTCTGCGAAGATGTGTTCGATCAACTGTCCGTGTGCAGTGTTCGTAAGCTGACCAAGTGAAGCGGCTATCTTGATCCATATTGTGGACTGTTCAGTCATGACGAAGATGTACTAGTTTCCGGAATTTGTTGTTGGGAGGGGACCTGTTACACTCACTGACCATAGTTTCCTAGTTTCACTGACCGCGACGTAGGTTGAATGAGATATAGATTCGAGTGGTTAGTTCCCTTCGGCAGCTGACATTTTTGGCACGCGCGCACGTAACTGTTAACATCATCCCTTACTCCCGGCCATTAGGCTCACTGCTTCAGCAACTCGCCGATGTCACGTGTAAGCCTTCTGATGACATTTCTTTAAAATTGACGCCATCAGCTCTGCCAGTATAACCGATGGGCTAATCCCCTCTCTCAGTTGGTGCATTGAAAGCCCGGCATCATTCATCCACAAGTCTGATCTATGCAGTCGGAAAACCTTCATTTTCGGGGGGTCTTTCGTCGTACGGAGGCTGTCTTCCTGCTAGAAGCTGCTCCGTCGTGTGCGTCCTCTGTGTTGCTTGTAACCTTCTGCGATTGCTCTGCAATCCAATGCTTTTTACTCTGATCACGTCCTGGTGAATCTCATCCACACACTGAATGGATTAAGCCGAGAACATACTTCTGTTTTCCAGATACATAGTGAAGTGTGAAGTCATACTACTGTAGCCGTAATACTCAAGTAGCCCGCTTTCCTTGAGGTTTCCTTCGTTGAATCAATTCACTGTAAATGCTTGTGGTCAGTCTCTACATGGAAGCGTCAACCCAGCAAACACGACGTTCATTTTTCGAAGACCCACCCCATCGCCATACACTCCTTTTCTGTCTTTGAACAGTTTCATTCAGTATGACTTAGTATCCGACTGGCACATTCAACAATACTGTCTCCACGCTTCAGGACGGCCCCAACTCTTAAATAATCTGCGTCTGTTGCCACAATGATGCTCTGTTCAGCAACCGGTTGGTAGATTTTGATAGACGCCGGATTGTTCACACACACGACGAAGGCGAGCGAGTGACAGAGAAGCACTGACGAGCCTGAAACCGATATGTGGTTTTCCCATTATCAAATCACTTTGATCAACTACTAGGCTCTTTTTATGTTGACCGTACTGATAAACTGTTTTCTGCACGCTAACGGGTGGTCTTGGATACTCGTCGAAGTGTTTACTGTATTGATTGATTTGTGATAGTTAATCAGTTTGCGTAGGGTATTTTGATTCCAGTGTTCACCGTTTGCTGCTTACACGGTGTCACTATAATCCAGGTTAACTGAAATGGTGCCGCTTATGTTACATACACCTGTTTACGTTCACCCGTTTCATTTCCGCTGTGGTCGTCTTTTGATATTTCTCGTCGTTGGCAGTTGCGCATCCCGAAAGTTGTGCATGTAATTGACTACTGGTGCACTGGTACAGTAGTTCAATACTTTAGTGAATATCCTGATTAAGTTGCGGTTACTGCATATGGCTGGTCGCGGACATATTGCATAAAATAAAGAACCTGTACAAGATCTTTCCCCGACTATTTAAAATCGTGTTTTACTGTAGATCTATTAGTGGTTCTAATTAGCTAGTATCCGTACGAGCCATTTATCACGTTTTCATCATTTCCAAACGACTTCCCACTTCATTCGTACGATAGTTGTTCGATGTGAATTTGATGACTCACCACACGGAATTGTTAAGGTAGCCTATTGCTCACTTTATTGTATTCGTTTTCTCCAGCTATTTTACTTACTATTATTATTTTTTGACTAGCCTGCAACTTCGACCTCCGACAACCCTTTATTCATTCATCAACGACTCATGTAATCCGCGATCGATTTCATCATCTTTCCCGCACATTCATGGTATCATTTCACCTACATGCGGCCAACATTTTGTGTGCTTCATTTCATTCACCTCCTGCCATAATACGTGATTCAGATCAGAGCGTTCCCCTTTTTTGTCGCTTTTTTTTACGAAATTATGCTTTCTATTATTCATCAGACGTTTCTTTTCCGTGGTTCTCATCAGCTGTTTCCCCCTCCAAAAATTCGTATTATCCTCCGAGCTGTTTTTTTTTGAGTTTGTGTTAGCCTTCGGTCATTTTCTTCGTGATCGTTGCAAGTTTGTTGTCCGTTTCTTGTTTATGTTGTGATAGTTTTTTTCTGTTATTTGTTTTGAAATACAGCATAACAATTTTTTTTAAAGTTCCTCTCAAAATTCTATACTCCGTCAACGGCATCAGTCTTTCTTGTGTCAAAACCGACTGGCTAAGTTAAATTTCATAAGATGAAATCTTTTTCGAAAATATATTTGTTCACGGGTACTAACATCGAGTGTTGTCTTGACGAAAAGTTCTATGGGAATACATTCTCAGAAATGTGAACTCAGTTGAATTTCCACAGTAAACGTTGTCTGGATTGTTTTGTTATTTCTTATGTTGGAAAACCCATATATGTTTCTGACTTGTAGGAGATGAATTTAGACAATTCGTCGAAAGGTGATGGACATGATCAGGAATTACTTAATGACGCCATTGAGGAATTTGTTAGCTAAGCCACGACGAGTTCCTACCAACCGATTTATAGATTTTGCAGCGTTTTGACTACCTCAGAGAGTTTTCGTCAGAACTACACCGTTACTATTCAGTCCTTCCAAAGTGCGAGTGTTTAAGCGGTTGGTCACATCTGAGCAAACTACCAGTAACCATCTTACGATCACTTGCCTCATTGTATTGTTCAGTCTATCCAGCTACTTCACCTTTCATTCGAGAATTAACGGGGTCTCTTTTACATGTTACTTCAAAGGGTACGCTTCTGGCTTATTCTCTGCAAGTTCCTCTCCGGATTTATTGCGATATAACTTCTTAATTGAAGTTCCCGAAGTCGTTAACTAAGCCGTCTGTCATGCACCGGGGTAACTGGAAAATCTCGATGTTTCCTAACTTATCAGGCATGGCTCTTGACTTTAAATGGGTGCGGAATGCCGATCGCTTATGTTGTTGGATGGACTAGGGTACTATTCCAGGTCTATATGGAAGTCAGGAATTAGGGGCAAAAGGGAGTCAGACGAACGATCATTCGAAGCGTTCCATCCCGAGAGCCAAACCCCCTGACTTAATGTGGGTGTGCCTTCGACACGCGCGTTACTACGGATATGATAACGAATGGAATCAGTGAAAAAACTGGAAGAACCAGAGGTATTGACAAACAATAAAATATTCAACCGTTAGGACCAACGGCCGTACATAGTCTCAATGGAATGACGTATTCACTGAATGAATTCACCAAAAACAATCATGGCAAGGTGTCTCAGTTATGGCTGTTTTCACTTTTAAGTTTCTGTTACCTTATCACCCAGTTTCTAGCAGATGGGAGTACACAGAGTTTGCTTGACTCACCGTGTAAACGAATGCGATTATTTTTTTATACAAATATCCATTTCTCTAGGGTATTACATTTACATCCACTGGATTGGGTTTCCTGAGAGGTTGCTTTTACACCCTAGCTGAGGAAGCGGGTATTTGGTAGTGATTGTCAAACGAGTTCTTCTGTTCACTGTTTACATTTGCATGGACTTAGATGGTTAGGTCATGTACTAAGGCTGTCAACCAGTCGTCTGCCACACCGGGTACCCTCTGCCGACACTGTAGTCAACTGGCGTGACCTATGAGCTGGACAGATGTTGACCGTTAGTAGAGATACTGAGTCGTTCACGAAGGGGTTGGCCACTGAGAGTCGGGTTTGTTTCGTGGGTTGAGGCTCTCGCGACTCACGGAGTCGGTGGTTTGAGGCATCATTGCACACCGATTCTTAGCCAGGGGATGCTTTCCGAACGTTGAAACATTTACAGAGGCGTTTGTCAACAGCCGGGTGTTACCGCTCGTGAGCCGTGGTAGGCAAACCACTGGGACGATGTAGCTAAGCGACTTGACTTGAAACACGCAATCAGCACCGCTTCGGCTAGGACAGCTGTGGTTTTAGCGGTGCGTTGAAACCGCTTCGCTAACTCGAATTCGTTAGGAGGCCTGTTTTCTAGACGAGTCCTATGGTTCGGATTCTGGATTTTGTAGCTAGATTCACACCTGTGGGGCTGTCGGCACATTAGCGAACTCCTCGGCGTGTAAATTCCTTGTGACTTGTTCGGTACAGAAATTCATTTTGTGATTAACTGTTCGTAACTTGTAGTGTAGCTTTGATCAGAGTTGTTCACACTTATGGCTGCCAAAATGAGACGCGATGCCGAAATAATGATTTAGCAGAGATTCTCGGCAGGACAATAGCCAGTTTAGATTTCAGAAGTGGTTTTCTTTACTCATTTTTAGCTTCCATTAGTAGTACATTACTCGGTTTTAGGTGTCTGTTGGACGTTATGAGACAACCAGAAAACTCCGAAAGGAAGACTTTCTCATTCCCCCGATTTATTTTACTATTGTTCGCGGGTAGATGGGTATCTTCCACATTTGTACAATGGAATTTCGGTATAGACTTAGGGGTGTGTTACTACGTATGACTAGTTCGTGTCCAACTCAAACCACTGCGATTTGACATTTAGGAATTAAAGTACTTCACTTTTTGGTGGATGGAACACAACTGTTGATGTGATAGTTCAGGACATTTTTATTTCAAACGATCTTAACATCCTCGTTTGTTACAATTACATCCCATCAATTGGGCACTGAGATCCGGAAACTAGCCTGACCGAGATCAGGGACAAGAGAAGACGACTCCAGTCCCGATTGCTGGGAATCGTTATATACCGTGATTTTAAGGATACACAAAGGCATTAGATTTCAGTTGATATTACAGCTTTGCCACTAATGCACGATTAAATCCTATGAAGTAGATATCTGGGTAAGTGCAATTTTGATCCAATGGCAAAGTGGGCGGTCGTTCATGTGTATTGCAAACAAGCGACCATAACAATTACGGATTGAAGTCAGTTCATAGAGATATTCGAACTGCTGTGTGAGCTACATTTTGTCAGACGCACTGATAACCTCGTACGGCGTCCACTCAAGTCACGGCAATATACGATGAAAATATGCGCCAAGGTAAGGTTTCCCGCTTAGACACGTTTGGTAAGTTGCTGATAGGCTCAGATTACAGTTGACGTAATTCACACCGCAAAGAACATAATACTGTCATAACCTTCCCAAATTATCCGAGCGTAAGGAATTCCTGTGATCTCCACCTTTCGTCTAGTGACCATGAGCCATCTATTTCCGACGCAAACCAGCTATATAAAACAACCAAACCAGAGTATTCTGGCCTCTGTTTCCACCTCATATCAGACATGATTTTACCATAACCACAACAGTATTGTAGTTCCAACATTTTGACATCAGTTGTCCCCTACCTACAGGTGAGTGAGTTGTTTTGACATCCGTTTTCTTCAACGGATCCTGTCATGTCCCGTCATAGTCTTCAATTGTATGTTTGTTTGAACCTAGTGTTCACGAAAAAACACCAGTTTGTTATTACTAATCTGCCGAATAATGGTGGGAAGTTGACTACAAAGGGTTCGATTTTTGGCTCTCATTTTCAGCATCTGATCTAGCTGGTAATCTAGCTGGCGCGGTGACCGTTAGATATGATCAGGTTCATCACTGCGTTTTAGAACTCAAATACGGTACTCATTCACTGTTATTGCTTTCTTGTTGACAATCTTCAGTGGTTTAACTTGACCACTGGTCATCGTAACTTTAATCACATACCAGAGTTTTAGCCAGTCTCGTTGGAAAAGAACATCAGTTTCACGTTCATATGAACTAGTCAATAGTGCATATCCAAGCCGCGGCTAAGATTTGATCTTCGGCCATACTTTCAAAAGGCAGTCGTTTTGACCACTGTGCCAACTAGCTCCCATTGGGCATGACTAGGTCATCATATTCGAAAACTCAGCAGCTTTCGTTTGTGACTGATGATCAGTTCGTTCGGGCTGGCCGATTGTCGTCAACTTTCACGTACGTTGATTTGACCAACTTGTTACGTATTCAGCAAAGAGGCGTGAATGCCGGTTACCTGACTTCCAAATGGGTTCTCTGAATGATAATCATGCGCTTGACCCCTATTGGACAACATCAGTTGACTTAAGAATGGACTAGGATTCTGCTGGTATGTCACATCAAAATTCATTAGGATTGTGAATGTGGTCATTGTTACATATTTAATGCTCATAGTTTCGAGTTATTTCTGTTGAAATGAATGAATGAAAGAAATTTGTTCCAGATTGATTTTGAATATGGGTCCATAGTAATCCAAACCATATGATAAGTCTCTGTCCTAGCCTGGTAGGAATATTTTACTTGTGAGATGTTCACCCGCTGTACTCAACCACCTGTTCACTATGCTTGTTAATATAGGCTATAATGCCAGGTCTAGTATTCTGTTACCGCGTTTCGGGTGTTCGAAGTTATCCAGCTTCGACTCAGGCAGTTGTGGAGGCGCCTCATCTGCTTCTACGAGTACCATATATGGGACAGATTTGGGACAATAAACAATTTCATGGGAATGTCCGGATGCACTATGCCTTTGTGTAACCACGCTCGATCCCCAGTTTTCAAGGGGGCCCCGGACAGCTTTTTGTCATAATACTTCTGACACCAGCGCGCACTCTGAAATGCGGTCCCATCATCTGATATCCGAACCGTAGGGTGTCGACCAATTTACAAACATCTGCCACCGTGAGCTGCACTCGGCTAGCCGAGGGCAGGCAGATATCGGACGGTAGTCGGATTCCTCAGCCAGTCCACAGGAAGTGACAGGTCTGTTTAATGGACGCATGAACACAGTTGCCGTCGGCTAGTACTCACTTTAGGATTGCCAGATCCCAATCAAGCAGGTTGCAGTCCATGAATGCATCCATTAACTGTAGGAGTGAGCGATTGGTTCCCTCAACCTACTCTTCGACTTGGGGATAGTAATCGGTCTTTCGAGTCTTGTCGATTTCCAGGATCTGACACTTTTGAAATTGGACGCCTGGTCAGAATGAAACTGCCCCGGAACTCCCCATTGCAGATCCACTGTTCGACAACTGCATCGGCAATGGTACCTGCGTCGATGTGGGAAAAGTCTATTGTTTCACACAACATTTTGTGAAATAGTCAACCAGTAAAGACCCATAACGTTTGCCTCTTGGTGTTTTCGTCAGAGAACCTATGATATCTATGTCAGCTAAATTATTTGGACAGCCAGCGTTTACTGGTTTTGGTGGGTCCCTCTATTTGGTATTTTGAAGTTACCGCGCTTTCCAAATCGACAGCAGAATTTATCCATATCATAGCACAAATGTGGCCACCAGAAACGTTGTCTGGCCGCAGCGTCTAGTTTGTTAATTCCAGCGTGCCCTAACTGTCAATGGAGGATTTCCAGAACCACTCCGACCATTGATTGCGGAACGACAATTCTTCCGTAGTAGTTAAGCTCGTGATAATAGGACAGAATACCTTCGTTGCTCGTCAAATAATCCCACAGTACTCATGAGCAAGGCCGTCGTAGTTCTTTCCCTCCATCTCTCTGTCCGTGGACCAATTGCCCCGGTCACGCCATTTCTCGCAGATAAGATATGCTTCCTGATCGCACGCTTGGGCCGTCTACCACCGTTGGTAATCCACGCTTTGTGGAATGACTAGTGCCATGTGTTGTGTGCTGCAAGACAGGCAGTCTTTATGAACACGCCCGGGCCTCCTAGACAACGCATCCGCATTGATGTGACTTCCACCAGGTTAAAATTCATACTCGAAATCGTATTCTTGAAGGATCTCCTGCCACAATACAATATGGCCCTCCGAATCCTTAAAACGACAGACAAGATGGCATCAGCAACACCGTAGCACTCTCTGTTACACAACTCAATTCCAATCCATGCGCACGTCCTAGTTTCAATAAGACCTTACAAACTGCATCACGTGTCTGCCCCAGCTCATCGATTCATGGTTAAATGACACGGGCCAACTATGGCCGGAGTTCAAATCCCGGCCGTTCTGATGAGAACGAAACTCGAGTCTAGTGCTTCTTTTCGAAAGGGGCCAGCTAGAAAGTCTATCTGAATGCGAAGGCTGTGATCAAATGTGAGTGATGGTCAACTTGAAAATGAACCAAATCCCCGACTACTCATCAGTAATCTAAAATATCGCCTTGCAGGTTTAATGAGTTCAGTGATCTCGACCTGTCTTGGAAGTCCTAATCGCAGGGTTATCGATTGGAGTTAAGAGGACAGTTACTGTGTCTCCTCTCGAGACGATCGGGCAATCTGATCATTGCTCACAAGCCAGAGTGGATGAGCGTTCAGATTTGATAATTCGGTCGTGCCTGATGTGAGGCCAATGGCGCAGTGGTTAACACGGTTGCCTCATTATTGGAATGGCCTGAGTTTAAATCCCGGCTTTGGCAAGGATATGCACTACTGACGGGCTCTAACAAGAGCGAAACTCGAGTCTAATGGTTCTTTTCGAAAGAGGCCGGCTAGAAAGTCTATCTGAATGCGAAGGCTGCGACCAGATCCCCGACTACTCACCAGTAGTCTATTTGAAATTGTCAAAAAGTACAACATTGCGGAACGGATAATCACCGTGCTTTTGATCGATGCTAGTCTGGTTTTCGAAGAGATCATCACGACTGGGTTTGTTACGTAGAAAGTGTCATTTTCAATGGAACCGTTGTGCACCTGTCAGGTCAATATTCTGGTTGTCATAGTCGACAGCCCACTATGTACTTACTGAGTTCAATACAAACATTTTGTCAATCTCTACAACTAAACAACAATCACTTTAAGTTTGCACTGTCCAGTGCACCTTGAATAAAAATAGAACAATTTATGGAGCACACCCTAATTGGTAGTTCAGTGAAACCAGTAAAACTGCATTGCGGGTTATTACTTCCTAACAGAATTCGCATTATCTTTACAAGGGTTCATGACAGACTGAAAAGTACACAAGCGAATCCAAACGAGTAAAAGAAATTACAACTAATTTCTATTTGGTGCAGGTTCCCAAATACCACATGGTCGAACAGTGGGTGGCAAACTGTTTCATTCGGGTCTACGTCTTGTGGTTAGCAATTGTTTTGGTTTATCGACGGTTTGGTCTTTGAGTTGAGTATTTTGAACTTTGTAGCTGTGTTTGGATTATGTGTTGCATTCACTAAGGTCCATTTAAACAAGGCTTTCCTGAAAACAACATGATTGCCGTAAATTTCCATTCGAACGGGCCGGTGCTACCATATAAATACACCACCTCCTTCAGGCAATGACCACGTTTGTCTGTAAGACTATCCCACTATTTCTTTTAACAGAACTGTTTACACGCAAACACCAGTCATGCAACCATTTTGCGCGTCATCTGCTGACATCATTTTGGGGCACAGTCTACCACATCCGCCCCTCCCTTTAGCACCGGTTTTGGTTTGGGGACCTTCATGCCTGTTAAGCCGAATCGCGCGACGGATTGCACCTCACTCCTTAGGGGCTGTGAACGATCTGCGTCAGATACCTCACAACATTCAGTATTGAAGGGCCAACAACACAGTATATCTAGTAGACTCAAGGTTTTCTACACAACAGTCAAGATGCGGTGGAACAACTATTTCAGCTTTCCAGTACTCCCCAATCTAATGAAGCGGATCCCAATGATGAGTCAGAATATTTTGTATGATCGTACAGTTGTGGGATTTATTTGGACCACTGCGGATCGCTGCAGGGTACAGGCTGGTTTTCATTATCTTACGAAAAACAAAGGTGTACAGTTCGTGGTAAACTTTGCATATACAATACGCGCTACCTATAAGATACCTTACTGGACAGGATACAATCGTTAAAGACCGCTGTTGTTATTTTGTATCACCAACGTTAAGTTTCAAAAAGATTTGCACCTCGGGAAATCAATGGTATATTTTAAACACAGCAGTCAAAAGACTGAAATGATACGACTTATGCTCGAACAGATTTCGCTGTATCTCTACTGGTGTTTACTGCAGACAAGTTAAATTCCAAGCTACAAAACAATCACGAAAGATCAAAGTTCAAAACCAATTCTGTTGTTGTCAGGGTGGCATCAAAGTCCCAAATAGTTCTTTTTGTACGCACAAAATGGAGTGACAGTGCCTACCATCGCAAACATTTGTTTCCACTCGAGAAGAGAACACGAAATGAGCCTGGTGAGTCAACCACATGTCGCGTCACCAAGTGAGGCTTTGCAATCGATGACGCTGGCTCCTTCCGGGTGTTTGCTGCCAAGTTGCGTGATTGTGTGACCGTTCGCTGAACCCATTTCGGTAAGTGAATTGGTTTTGAACTCTGACCTTTTGCGATTGTTTTTTGGTTTGTGTCTGCAGTAAACACCACTAGAAATGCAGCGAAATCTGCTCGAGCATAAATTGTCATTCCATTCTTTTGTTTGCTCTGTTCAAATTTGCAAGTGAAAACGGTTGTTTCAAGTAATATATATATATATATATATATATATATATATACAGCGATAGAATATGGAACAGATACGTCTACTTCGAGTTGGTTTGTCGCACGGTGACAATGATGTGGTAACCTAGATATGCTCTGATTACACGACCCAATATTTACGTTTTCGAGCGAGCGCAGGAACGAAGTGTAACAGGATGGTAACCATCTTACATAGTGCTCAATCAGTTTATGCTCGAGGAAAATGAGGTTAGGTCAGCAGATACTGGAATTACCACGACAATCAAACCCCTTGATAGTGGTTTTGTTGAGTGTTTCATAGGATGTTATACGTCACCAGAATGTTTGATTTTTTTGGATGGTATGGGTTTCTGCTCTAAATGCGGTTCAGTCTGCAAATTGGCGAATGAGTGAGTTGATCGTTCGTGATCGTACGTTCACTGGTTGGGGGGGGTGAAAGTTCTCTGGTGAGTAGGATAAGGTAGTGATTGTCGTTCGTAAGGTCGACTGAAAAATGTCGACCGGTGGAATTATCGCTGCTCATCACAGCTAGCATTAAAGACGGTTACCTAGACTTCACTAGCATGGCCTTGCCATGCTATCAGAGTGGATACCACAGCCTATATTTATCAGTTTATTTTAGACATTACTAAACATAGCCATTCCTTCCAATTGACTAAAGTCAACTCTTCTTTCAGGTCTGAATAAAACATTTGATATAGTGAGGTGCAATATCGTGCGATAAGTTCGCAAGTGACTCGAAAATATTTACAAATTAATGTACCCCCAAGTTGGGTTTACTGAGGTGTGGTTCACCACAAATTTTCTCTTTCTATCGGTCGAAAGACTAAGTTTAAAACAGTGACATTCCGTACAAGCGACAGAGAGAAGTCAGGCATCAACGTCAGTGTGGTCATATCAATCACGTCCGACTTTGATGCAGCCGTCTGGGTGGGCTTGCCTTTATGAGCTGTGTGACTAACGTAGTCATTTAAACGAGTCACACTGTTCTACCTTGAGAGCCCTCTATACTCATTCTGAAATGGATTGACAACTTTTCTAGTCGACAAAAGTGCACGTATGCAAGTCAAGAACGAGTCTCAAAATAGTGTTTGTAAGTTCTCAGAATGTACGTAAAACTGTACGTTTTCCCTAGCCAACACTTTCGCATTAACAACTCAAATGGCGATCGGTGAGGAGGGCAGATGGGAGGTTGACCGGATTGCGGCTTCTCGTGTTGTTTCCCTTGACATACAGGAAATCCACTACGCACATTATACCCTCGGAATTTCTTGCCTGTTAATTACACCTGAAGAATTCGAAGCTGTAGTCCACGTGGCCACTCGGTGCAAAATAACACGCAAATCCGATTATAAGTATATTTTCTAAGGAGAGAAATTAATTTTTTGCCGTTTTCATCATTACGCGGAGTTGCGGTGTTGGGCATTAAATCCAGTGGTTAACGAGAAGGATCTATAATTGGCACTAATTGAACACCGTTCACATTGGATCGCTGTTAGCTTGTGGGGGGTTAAAAACTGGAGCACTAGTGAGACACCACGTTAATCAACTGACTTTATCGGGAGATATAGGCGTGTCGCCGAATTCGGAGATTAGTAATCAGCGTGGGGTTTTGGGCTAGTGTTAACAAAGTGGCGTATTTTCGTGGATGAACGAATTGTTGTTCGCAAAAAACAATCAGGTTGTCCACCCGCTACTATTATTGACTTCCTTAAAATACCGACATGTTTGGTGTGGGTCACGTGATGCGAACAGACAATGTTCTCTTACCAACAGTCAACCGGATTGAGGAGACGACGTTGTCTTATAATTGTGTTTGAATGTCCCCTATTGAGAAACGGAAGTTTCAGTACAGCTTGCTGTTTGGGGTTCAAAAAACACGTCGAAGTCCATGCGTAGCAGTGAGATCCTCTTTAGAATGTGTATTTTGTAGAGGGAATCGGGTATATCGTTGTTCTCTATCATACAGTGGGAATCAGCCTGTGTTTGATTAGGAATAGCGAAAATAAATTTTCCGCTATACAATCCAGCAAGAAGTTTAAGCTATCTGAACAGACCGTTGTTGGGGGTGATTTTAGACTTTAGAAAGAGACACTCAAAAGTTCAATACTTGGAATATGATTAATAGTTATTTACTGGTTGGCCACTTCTAAAAATCCACCCCGAAATCGACACTATCGGTTGCATAGTATTAAGATGCCAATCTTCAGTGCCCGTTCATACGGTGTGCGACATAATCATAGGAACAATGTAGTTTTAGTTTTGATGTAAATAAGTTAAGGTTGCATTCTTGTTCCGATCCATTTTATACCAGTTTCGTAACACTGAAATCCTTATCAACGCCACGCAATGAGATTCACGTCAGTTTCAAACAAATTGCATATGAATGCTTTTGGTAGCACACTGTGGATTACAGCGTATGACTATATGCGGTCTCATCCAATCACCTCGTGTTATTTTTATAGGTAGTGTCAGTGAAATACTTACCCATGGGGGTCTTTCAAATTGTTCTGCAAGTATCATTGCAGGTGACATTTTTCCATTGAGCACTGGGATACATATAGTAGCGAAAAAGGCATTCAAGAAAACACAATCTATATTGTCCAGCACGCTGTTTAACATGCTACACGCACGTTTACTAGTCATCATTCCGGACCACAACGTCCCCGGTTTTTGTGTCTCCGACTACTCATGTCAGGGCCTTTTTCGCCTACCATTCCTCGTCCGTTGGGCCGATCTCGTTGGGTGATGGCTCATCCGGTCACTTGGCTACCAGTAATCTATCCATTGTGTCCTCTGGTCGTCTTCTACGACCACGTCGAGATATTCCTTTGGATGTTAGAATAATCGTGCCCCCGATCTGGCTATTCATCAAATTTTGCTTGTCATGCCTCGCCTGTTGGTCCGATCCACTTGAGCGATGGCACATCCGGTCGCTCATGCTGTCCACGACCCGTTTGTTGTGTGCTTTTAGACGTGCNGTGAACGGGCATATGCAGGTTGGGGCAATGAGCGTCGCTTAGACTAGTTAGCTTGTCAAGTGACAGGACGCGTGAGAGGGCGAGACGAGGGCTACAAATTAATGGCCACGTGTTGGCAACCGGAATCCTCATCAATGATGACATTTTGGATAGCTGCAAAGATTTCTGCTACTTGGGTAGCAATTCATCGACCGATTTTTATGTGCCGCGAGTTGCGAGCCCGTGCAATGAAGGAAGATGTATCTAGAAAAATCAGTCTGAACGCGAAAGTGAGGCTGCTTGTCTACCACCTCACAGCGCTGTTCGTCTTATTATACCAGAGTTCAACGCGGACACTCTATCAATGGCGCGTGTGATGTCTGAGCAGCGTTCAACTACAAGTTCTAAAACGAATATTGGGTATTCAGTGGTCGGACCTGGCTTCGGACACTGCGGTAGTTCGGTAAGCAAACTAGGGCGGACTTAGACTCATCTTGATGCCCAGTCAAACTCGTTGGCTGGGACACGTCCGTAGAATGACTGACAAACGGAATCTGATGCAGTTGGTGTATGGGAAAATAAAACATGGTAGGCTAAATCCAAGCGATCAGAAACTGCCTTAACATGGTGTTATCCAAAACTCAAAACTGCACCCTGAAATACTTACGCACTGATAATGCCACCTCGCTTGGTGATGAAATGCTTGCAACCTAAATGCCAAGCTTGGCGAACATACCAGTATCAAGATGTCATCCAATTATGCACTCGTTGTAATATTGAGTTCAGGTCTTGGGAAGGCTTTATCTTGTACTGGAGGGTCTGGTGAAATAATATCCGAGCTGACGTCTAAAGGTTTAACGAACAACTGAAGCATGCAGTGAGCAAAAGAACTATAAGTGTTATAAGTGGTGGTGACGTGACTACAAGATGTGATGAATGCAGCCGAGAATGTGTTGGCCGCCTCGGACTGGTAGATGATGAACATAACGCTAGGACATCTTCAACAAGGAGACGGTGAGCACGTTGGACACAAGTAACTTATGCCAGAAGTTTGTCCAAAGCCGTTTTGGATCTGTATAATATTCTAGTCAACTCGCTGTCACTCATTTCTTCAGCCCTATAGATCAGTTAGTATCTTGTTTTGAAAAGTGCATTTCTATTAGCAAAACTGTTGTCATGACATGCTGATCACTGACTTCAGATAGTGTCTAACCGAAAAAGCTCGCTATTCCAAGTCAGAGTGACAACTATCACACTCATTCCCGATCTGAAAGTGCACATAACTCCCTGGGATACAGGTTGAAGTAACACAGACATTGTTTGGTAGCGTGGACACTGCGGTCAGTTGTTTAGATCACATGACCACTAACGTAGACCTTACCGTTTGAAAGTTCCACTTACTTTACAAAACGGAACGCCGTAAATTAGAAGTTCACAAAGGTATTTTGATAATACACATACTCACAGTCCCGATTTGCGCATCCCGGTTGTTCGTGTTTACTGGATTGTATGTCAAACGACATGCAAGTGCTCGTTTGAATATGGATTGCTAAGGATTTCAATCACATGACGTGCATTGGCTGGTGTTTGTGTAACTCGATTTACCCACCAGGTCTGCTTAAGCAATAGATATATTCAGTACCGTCACGTTTATACGCGTAAAAATTCTGATAACTGCGGTTTGATACAGTTGGCTTAAAGCCAATTTTTGTCAGTAACACTCGTATTGACAACTGGCTACTGATTGTCATATCGGCAATTCTGTCAGCTCCTATTCAGAGAATAGGAAGAGAACGTGAAATAAACTGCCATCAAGACTTCCTCATCAGACCGCCACAAACGAAGTGTTGCTGGGTCAAAAGTTCATTCATGGGTTGACCATTCAGATGGTAAGCCTTCAGCAGAGGTGTTGAAATGTGTGGCGATCGACTGTAACACCAACGTGATCGTCCTCATATGCAGAGGATGAGCTTGTAGCTATTTCCCAGTCAAGTGACAACCCTCAGCAAAAATGAAGGTGGTGATGCATAACCTTGAGCATCCGATGTATTTAGAAACCCGGATGTCAACACGTTAGGAAGGCAATGCGCAAACGCGCAAATCTGTTGACAGACAGCTCATCCAGAAGTGCTTCGAAATTAATCCTCCGAAAGCTTCCAGTCGACTGTCTCACAGATGTTTGACAACCCAAATAAACTTCCTGCAGTAAGATTGTATTTCAGTAGCATTTCCTTTGGAGAATATGTATCCAATTAAAGCGCACGTGTAAAGTGTTGCAGACAGAACCGATATTACCCAACTTCACCCAAACCGACGAGTAAGTGAATGATGTGTCGAGTGTTCTTTGTAAGCGGCTGGCAATCAAACCATTCTGAATGTGCATTATTTTCCAAATACATGAGTTAATTGACTGAGGGCTGCGAAGCACAATAACAAAGTTAGCTCACAGCCAACATGGCTGAAGCTAATTGAAAACTGACAACGTAAATATTATGCGCAAATATACAAAAGGAATATTACTCGTGCATGTCGAATTGAGGTTGATTTATGTCATTTGACCGGACTTTATTCTGAATTGTCTACAAGTTAACCAAGCTGTCACGTAAACCATCCTGCCTAGGCCACCAAGATAGTTGAACCTGTAACAACAATGTTCAGTCATTTACTGTCAGTTGACCACCTACCGAAGGCCCAGAAAATAGTTAAGAACACTCTTGTCTTATAATATACATAACGACAAGCTTTATTTCATATGTAGTCAGTGTGGTAAAGGGCTTGTACGATTGCTCCATAATCGAACGTAGTATGGTTTTTTAGGGAACAAAGCCATGACGGACTTATTGACTGTTTAAGGCGCTTGGGTTCAGCTAAAGTTTACTAAAGCTTCCAACAAACTGTAGTCATTTTATGTTGCTGTGAAAACCTGAACAGGCTTCGTGAGACTGCAGCTCGAAAGATCGAAGACTGCCCTGCTCGATATAATTTCAAAGCGAAGGTCAATGCCCGCTTACAAAGTTAATTTCTAGTAAATGTAGGCGGTCTGTTAAACACGAAGTCACATACATCTATCGTGTAAACTGTAGTGATTGTTATCTGGACGATCAGCAGGATATTTTTTCAGAACATAGAAAATATCTGACAATCACAATGATAAACTAGTTAGATCTGTCTATGAGTTGCATAGTCACAACAAAAGAAGCAAAAATGGTTTAAACGCTCTTAGAAAAAGCCGACAGAAAACTTTTCTGCGTAGCTTTCATCACAGTGTGTGCTTTCACATTAGAACCAAACTTACAGTTTCGTAGGGCACACCAAAATAAAACAAAACATCTACTGAAGGCGCACATTGACAAGTCACCAATACACTGTCGTATATACCTCAAGGCCGCCTGTGTGACCCACACTCGTGCAAGACTCGAAGTGCATTCTGATTGGTCACGGCTTCGACGACCAACGGCTCACTCGTCCATACGCTTTAATATGGCCCGAATGCCTGTAAGTGCGACAATACAGTGTGCACTTCTACTGAGTTGATTGTTCTCACTACCGTTGTTATTATCCGTAAGGCATGTAGCGGATGGGGCTCGAATACAGATACAACAGACACCTATGAAATTCTGAATGAACTCTTACTCACAAGAAGTCACTTTTTCTAACAGCTGTTTTTGGTCACTCCAATCGAGTTTTTGAGATTACATAGGCAAGTGCGATTTATATAGCAAAATTATAACCAGTCACATAAGTCACTGAAATTCGCAGCCACCTGAAACCCCAGCAAGCGTGAACCCCTTGACACCGACAAGCGCGTGTTTCGTGGAATTCACGTGTGACCCTCAAAAGCACTCACCAGTGGATTGTAATCCGCACCACTTCTGTGATCTCAACTGACCCACTCGTTTTGTTACAATCCTTGTATGTAAATCACAATTACCCTGTGCAATTGTAAAAGCCTGATGACTTCCTATGGATTATACCGGAATCTGGAAAAAGCATTTACCCGGCATGAATGATGGCGGCAAGTCCTATTTCAGTAAACTGCAGTAAACTGAAGGGACACTTAACAAACCTCCTAAAACACTCTTCACAGCTGGCCATCTATTTGCTAACATCCCTCCATTATCCTGGGTTGTATCAATAAAGGGTCGTTCCAACAAATTTCAAGTTAGCAGCGTATTGTCTAACCTCTCGTTCGAGTCTGTCTGCTCTGAAGCGCAACGCCTAAAGTATTAGTTACGGCTGACTCGGTTCGGATGTTCCAAACTCTATCTGATAAGCAAATACGCAAGAGTCACCGGGCATTACTGTTCTTTCAGTCATCTTCCGAACACTTCCCCACATGCAACAGAATGTACATGACTGTCTTTGTGTCCATCTACCACTTTTTAGTCACTAGTTTGCTTGCTTATGATTTTTGGTCTTATTATTAATAGGCTACTTCACTAGGTTTGGTTGGTCAGTGTTGTTATAGTCCCCCGGCAACGTTCTTCCTCATATTCATTCTTCCTTTCTTACTTCTGAGACCGTCTTCTTTCCATTTGTAAAGCGATCAATGAGACCAGTTTTCCACTCAACTTGGTGACAGAAACGAGTAATCCTGTGCTCCGTCTGCCTTGCATACAAGAAAATGAACCCAAGCGTAAGTCACCCAGTGAGTTCAGGTGAGAATTTCGGGCGTGAATGAGGTCCGATAATAAGACTCTGACTGCAGTAACAGGAATGGAGCTGTCTACAACACCTTGAAAGCCTTTACGAATATTGTTCCCAGGAGAGTGCTTCTTGTGACATGTCAACGATAGAACACAGTGGAGCATTCGGATGGAGAAAATTATTTAGGTATTGCAGTAATCAATGAAAAGTCTAAGAGTGCCATGGAGTGCACCGCAGCAGCAAATGCTTTTTCCATGAATGAAAGGAACATTAACAACTGTGATAATTGAGCGCTTACGTTCGAAGTGACGTTGAAGTATATGTCCCATTTTTTTAGATCACAGCAGTTGGTGACTTGGTCCGGATCGGCGATGAAGATCACGTGACAGCAGATATTCGAGGTTAGAAACGTCCAGAGTATCCTAAAGGATTTTGAGGACTTCAAGGATGTGCTTGGATTCAAGGCTAACCGAGTGGAGTTGGCAGCCTTGAAGCTGTTGCCCAAGGCAGAACAAGGGCGGCACCATAAGGCCCCTCGAGGCTTGAGTGGGCAGCCACGGGTATGCTGATTGATGGGTTTGGAGAGATAGTGCGATGATTTATGAGTTCCCAGCTTGGAGCGTGTAGTGAAGGACACAGTTTTTAACAGTCCTGCCAGCGCTGAACAGGGGTTCGGAGCCACACATGTTGACTGATCATTGATTATGAACATAATGCCACAGACAGTCTGTGAACAGCTCAGGATCGCCCTCATCGTACGTCTGATGACGTTTGACGTACTGACTGATGTGACTCGTCAACTGAGGGCGGAAAACTCTCTGTCAATCAGATAGTTGGAAGCAAACGTACCAAGAGAATTGGACGACCGATGGAACGCAATGGAAAAGCCTATTCAGGACGTGTTGATTTTAAAGATGACGAAGAAGAAGGAAGATTGTGCGAAAGTATATTGCAAATGCGAAAGCTCTGAACACTGATAGATACTCTATCCACTGAGGGGTAAAAATGGCACTTAACTAAATGTTCCGCTGATGTTTACCGTTTGCGAATAGAAACATGATAATAGGTACGATCGTTGTGACGGCAGTTCTGATTGAGAGTGTTGTTTGGGTTGGTTGGGCCAAAGCCAGGGAGATCATTCAATCGGGTGCAATGGCAGTTTGAACAGTGGGCGGATTCACTCTCAAACCCAATGCCATAGTACGATGTTCCAGTCGGTGATCATCTAATCAAACACCCTCTCTTCGTTTGTCCCAATGCATGTCAGATTGCGCTGGGAACGAATTTCCTTTATGCTCCAGAAAACGCGACTGATTTGAAACACGATATATGTGTAGGGACTCATGGTGTGGTTCTATAAGTGACAAGGATCAAACATCAGCTTAAACAAATTGAAGTCGTCGAATCTATATCAATACCGACCTGTGGCGAAGGATTGCTAAATGAAACAACGCAAATCCCGAGAATCGTCCATTAAGGATAAGGATCCATACGGCTACTATAACTTTATTGAACGTGAAATCCCCACCGAGCTGAATTGACTTCGGCCGTTTGGTCAGAAAAAATTCCAGTATACCTGTAGCCGGAAAATGAGCGACAAATGAATGACGTCTTGAAAAAAGAAAACATCAAGGAGGCGAGTAGTTCTCTTAATTCTCTCGTTCTGTTTGCGATGGAGCTCAGAGAGATGTTCCAGCTTCTGGCCACTTCAGTCGGTTCACGGAAGTTACTGTCAGTAGGGTCGCTTCCTTTACATCGGCCTCGGAAAGTTCTGATGAGTTAAAGCACATTAAGATATTGACAGTGTTGGATTTGCGTTGTGGATATTGGCAGGTAATCACACCGAAATAAAACCAGCTCACACGGTAAGAAAAATTCAGCATTACTTCAAACGTATGCAGTTTCGACTGTCAGCTGCCCTTTTTGCGTTCAGAATACGTGTGCCTAAAATGCCGAACGGATTGCACGACACTGTTTTCTATGAAAATTTTATCGTCATCTACAGCACGACTGGAACAGAACATACGATAAGCGTTTCAGCGGTGTTGCAGAAGACTGAGTAAGATGGCCCAGGGATCATTAGTCCAAAGTCGCAACTGGCGAAACAAACGGTGGTACTAATTGGCCACAGGGTCACTTAGGGTGAGCTCCAACTACTGCCCGAGAAAGTGATGACAGTCGAAATTATTCCGGTCCGAACATCGAAGAGGACGTTGAGACAGTTTCTTGATGACGCTGTGTTCCACACCCAGTTCATCAAAACTTCAATAACCTCGCAAGCCCATTATACGAAATTCTGAAGAAGAATTGTCAGTTTCATTGTTCAGAAAGGGCCAATCAGGGGTCTGTCAAATCCAACAACTGACCCCAGAATTACCGGTGACTGGACAGTTTCCGTGTGACAACAGATGCAAGTGATGTAGAAATCAGTGTTATACTGAAGCAGGATAGTAATATTATTGGGTATTTCAATCGAGTCATCATCATCATCAACAGCAGCAGCAACAACAGCAGCAGCAGCATAGACAGCAATACATCAGTGGTTCACACCAATGCTTAACTGCCACACAACCATGAAGAAAAAGCAAACCTTGTATAAGAAGAGAGAGAGAGAGGAAAAAAGGGGACGCGATAGGACTTAACTACTGGAAATGACTACGTCCATATTCAAACATTCAGCATCGAAGTGCCTACACCTTGCAAACAAACAACCGACCTGCAAGTGAGAGTAAGGCGTCATCAGCGAGACAGCTTCCTTACGGCTTCCACTGCCCCGCGTCATTAAATGCACTCACTTCACAGACAACTCGGCCAAACAACGACAACACTCACGCCACTGAGCTCGATTAGCCGCCATCTCACCTAGAGTCTCCAACCACCGACTCTGTGAGTCGCGAGG
>QNGE01000951.1:93139-133324 GCA_008508345.1 Paragonimus westermani | reverse complement strand
GCTCCAGAATTTGACGAAGAGTGAAAATGTGATCTACACATCCCCGCCCGGGGCGAAACCCTGCCTGTTCTTCCCTAATGTTTACCTCCCGAGCAGCAGTGAGTCGGCGAAGTATAATAGATGCTAGAACCCTAGAAATGACTGGGGTCAAACTAATTCCTCTGTGGTTTTCACAAAAGCCCCTTATACCTTTCTTGAATATAGGAACTATTATCGAGTGACCCCAACTTGAGGGGACAGTTTCCGTCGTCCACACAAGTTGAAACAAATGAGTCAAAGCCTTTGCTAAAGCCCCTCCCCCTTCTTTGAAAAGTGCCGGTACGAGGTCATTTGGACCAGCAGCCTTATTACGCTTGGGAGCCGATGTGTAACGCGCAACCGGAACCAGCGATCGCGCACGGATTGAATTTGGGTTGTGTAACGGGGTGTGCTGTGTTGTGGGTGCCGTGTTAGCTTTCGTTTGTGTAAGTAGTGTGCATGACTCTCTGGGCCTTTGGATCACGCTTGTTCATGTTGTTTCCCTTTACAGGACTTTCGTTTGAACCCCCACTTTGGAAGAACGCTGTTCTTTGGTGCCTCCGCATTGCCCCGAATTGGGTCCACGGACAGTCTGAGCGGAAGCGGCTGGCCTGCATGTTAGAGATGTTTCCACGTAGAGACTGACGACGAACGCTTGGGATGAATTAATTCGGCGAAGAACTCCCGAGAAAGGCTGGCTCATTTGGCGTTACAACAACAGCAGTGTTGCTTCACAATTAGCTTTGCATCTGGAATATGGAACTATTTTCCCTGTTTGCTTTCCGGGGCGCAACTTATGGATGAGGTATACAAGGAGGTGGTCGGAATTAGCCGTACTGAACTGGAGAGGGATCCCAGAAAGTTACAGGCAGCATAGAAGATGGATAAAGCGATCCGCGAGGTGACTGAACAACTCCTACCGGCGGGGCAACTCCCGGAAGTGCAAGGCGTGCTAGTCGGTCAGGAGATTGGCTTGTGGGAAGACCTGCGGATGATCAAACGTGTACTGGCAGACTATCGGAGATTGGTCAACCAGAATACGACAAGCGTACAAGAGGTTTTTGAAGAAGCAGTCGTTAGTAACTTTGTCGGGTCGATTTGCCGTGTTTGAACCTGGTTCGACGTCTAAGTACAGGGACCGGCACAGTCAGGACACAACAAGACGCGGGATCTAGACGATTCCTGCTAGGTAGAGGGGACGTCATCAAAGATTACGTCTTGGTCCCTTACCCTGAAGTATGGCGAAGATTCCTCGACTTTAAGTGTATCTCTTTAGTCGTATTTAATTAGCGCTGTGCAGACATATGGTGAGGAGATATGCACATACTGAACGGTAAAAACACCGAATAATCAATCGTGACCCATTTGGTCGATTGAGATCAACACACAGACGTGAACGGCAGTTCACATCGGCTACCCGGTCCCCAACACATCGCCACGAAAGTTTTAATGTCGAATCTTGTCCATGACCGAGTAGGCACAATCCGGCAACGTCACCCGGTTTCGTATGGTCGAACATAGTTCGTTCAAACCCTAGAGATACGTTGGTCACATAGCTGTCAAACCTGTGAAACAGCTTTATCCTATCACAGTGACCCAGCCTCATCGGTAGCATTTATCGAACGCCCACTTTTATGTGCTCCTGACCACAGCGTAGGGGGCAAGTATTGTTTATTTAACCATATAATCCATGCTTTGTGTATGAATCAGAAACCCTCCAGTCGCCATTCATTTTTTATCCCTGTGCCTGCCAGGGTTGAGTGGTTATCTGTGAGCAATCGTCTGGGTGAAGTTAAAGATCTTCCCCAATTTGAGTCACTTTAAAACACGGCACAACCATCCAAGTTGAAAACTCGTCCACGACACACCTGGATGCGTAATCCCTGTCTGTTTGCTGTGATGAAGGTTTAGTTCAGGACGAATGGTTTTACCAACACAACTGGTCAGGTTCATCCAGTGAACTGTACAACCGGGGGGTACCGCGACCCACTGTAATTCACTTTCTGGTTGAGTCAACGACAAATACAGGAGCTGGTAACATCACCTGGCTGTGATCCTAGCATGCTCGTCTCAGCCAAACTGAGTGGTGCGAACAACGCAGCGCAATGGCCTCAATAGGAAGCCGTTTGCTGGTATGCATCTGTTCGTCCAGTCGTCCCAGCAACTCTCCCATCTTGGTCGGCAAATATAGTACGCGGTCTCACACTACCAGTGAACACAGGGGGCCCACGCCCCCACCCTCTCAGTGATAACTTTACCATTGGTTAGGTCTTTATATTTGAAGGGTATCTGACATGTATATCGTTACTACGATACGCTCATGCAGTTCACCCAGCCCCAACGACGATGCACTCGTTCCGTAACGGTGTCGCAATCTTCATTTTCATGAGCATGGGGGGGGCAAGCAGTTGACGCATTAAGAACCACGTTCAAGTGACCTAGACGAAACGGGGTAACCATAATGCAATCAGTCAACTGATTGGCTGAACTTCAGAGGCCAGTGCCAAACTGATTCATTGTGGAGCTGCGAGGACGTCTCAGTCGATCGCAGCATGCATGTCGGCTGCACGTCCAACGCACGTCCCTGGCCTGTGGCAAGCCTATCAAGAGGAAAGTGGGGGGCGACAGTGTACTGTTGACTGATCTGCGAACAATCGTCCATGGTCCGAGAATAACCCTCAACAAACAGGAGTACTGAACGCATGAAATGTGATCAGCAATGGGCGAAATAGAAAATAGGTGGCGAAATACGGCAGGGAGTTGCCTGATGTAAACCGAACACCACTCAGTCACCTGAATGCGAACCTTTTTAAACCTTGGTTTGCACTAGGCGCACAGTCAAAGTTTAACGATTAAATCTGCCATTTATTGATTAGGTGAATATGGTGTGAAGTAAGCAAGGCATTATAATTTGCTGTCGTACCGCAGATATTTCTGTAGACCTGAAGAGAATGTTGACAGGTGTGCAAATCTAACGCTGGTCTGTCGGCGCATGGGGGGAGTGGAACAGGGAGTAGGCACCCGATCACTTGCAGTTCGTGACTACGCCGAATGTGAATGCAGATTTCGGGCCAAGGTTGATCTCAGCCAACACAGATAGTATGCCTACCCGGTCGAACGCAACTGCGAAATAATCGGGCAGATTAAATTCGTAAGAGCTGCCCGGTTTTAACAATAGTCGACTTCTACCTTGAGACCTACTGACGAGAAAACTCCGTCGTGTTCCAATGGACGTGAATCCCGTCACCAATTTCAGTCTCACTTCCCAAGCCGCTTGCTCGAAATTATCCAGGAGTGTTGATCCACCATAGACTGGCAAGTGGTTTTGGCTTCCATTATCAGCAGAACCATCATCTCAAGACCAAATATGATTATATTGCTCAAGCATTTCAGGCATATGGAGGTAGATGCTTTGGTAACTTGTTGATGAAGCTGTTTGCGGACAGAGGCTTATCGGATTCATTTATATTACTGTCAAACCACGGTTTTCCTTGAACGGAATAAGTCGATCTCTTCTATCGCTTTGTTGTCCAATACCTCAACGTAGGTGTTAGTGCGTTGTTTCACAAAATATTGGCCGACCGTTAGACTACGCGCTTGCAACCGTTTGCTCTCCAATTCGCACTTCTCCACCGTGATAACTGTCTCCAGGAGACTATACTAATTGTGACGATGCTCTGCACCTCTTGTCCAGCATCCGTTCATCCGTGTGTAATTTTTAGTGCGGCTTTTGCTGATACGTGGTACACCTTCATTTCGAATTGTCAATAGTCGATGATCAGACCCGTCCAGAATGTTGGTGCTTTACCACCTCCAGCACACAACATTGCTGATTCTTGTCCAACCGCTTCAGCTACTTTCGAAGGCTTCGTCTCCCTGTCAGAAGACAGTGTCTGCCAGAGTGACTCACTGTCACTGTTACCTAGCACGATAAGTGGTTAGTTGTTAGCTCTATCACGACCGGATCTCTGTTACCAGTTTCATGACATTATGTTCAACGGGTTTGCCCAAGCCGATTATCTCATCGTCCTGCCGCAGAGTCTGGCGAATCTCCCAGCTGAACTTGTGGCCGCATCCAAAGCTCTGGAACTAGCCGAACTTCCAATCAACACTCGGAATACAAAGTTCATGGTCATTTATTGCAGACATACGCGTAACACGAAGGCTGAAATACCTACTCAAATTGACCCGGACATTATTCATTCACTGAGAACTTCGGGTATAGAGAGCTATTTAGATATTACGTTTGTTTGAAAAAGTGAAACTTTCAGTAATCACTGACTGCAATTTTGTATGACACTGGATAGAATTACCCAAGCGGTTCTGAAGCCCCGGGGGTAACAGCATTGCGAGTCCGATTGCCACCATTCCGAACGCGCCAATTGTCTGGCCTTGAATTCCATACAAATCTCTAAGTCTGGAAGTTTTATTAACTAAAATTTAACTTTATTCTTATTGCTCATTTTCACTGTTACCGCTTGTTCTTTCTTTGAGAGAAGTTTGCGTAAATTGTTCTTCAAATTGAATAACAGTGCGTACTTGTAAGTAGTCTGACAAATTGTATCAATTAAAAGAGATGCTGTCTCGAACGATCTGGGCTTCGGCTTCTCTCGAACGGGCCAGAGAAGTACCGTGTACAAACAAGGCTGGCGGTACAGGTTTCGTACAAAATACTACTGTATAACAGTTGATACGATCAAGCTTGGCTTTTGAACAGTACAAGGTGGTGACGATGGGATTTCGATTAGGCAAACAAGCTAGACACGTTGGAAACTTAGTTGTCCAGTTGTCACAGCTGTAATACATGCACATTCACTTTCTTCATAAATAGTTACTCAAGAATGTGTGGAGAACTGCTCTTTTGACTATGCGGGTTACGTTAGAATTTTATTGATTATGGATATTGCGTATCAAGTTGACGTAAATATTCAGAATCCATGACAAGCAAGGTGGACGGAGACCGTCCACAGACAGCTGCGCATTTGCAACATAGGGCTTTCAGAACTGCTTTACGGCTGTAAGAACGATACGACAGAAGAGACTGATAGCGTGTGATGGCATGGATGGTGAACTTCCTATATACAAATGTGCAATGCACGCAATCAATCGCGTTTCTAAAGGCAAGCCATCAGATTAGATGAGATTTCCTTCACATTTGAAAGCGGTCTATGAAAACCTAATACGTTCTATCCTCTGCCCAGCAATATCAGGATGAATGAGCCCAAATCGTTAGAGCCATGATGAATTTCGTGTAAGCCATACCATTTATCAGTAAGTCAACCCGAAAAAACCAAGTGAATGACTAGCCAAATTATCCGTAAAAAGTTGAGGTTGTCGACAGCTGAACTATAACAGGATTTGAAATAAACGGAAATTTCATACATTTGCCTAGACAGTGACATTCGATAATGAACAATTTAAGTGCCAGGTCTTAAAACTGAATTAATGTCTGGAGAAAGGTTGTAATTGATAGTGAATAAAGTAAACTATTGTTACTCTGATCGACGCCGAGGCCAATGGTGATAGTACAGATTATTATCATAAAAGGTTTGGATTGGACAAATTTCTCAAAGTCAAATCATCCAAAGCGAGGCTATCACTTGATCAAATCGGAATACCAGCAAAGCGGCAAGTCAGGGTGAGATTCCGGCTTAGCACCAAATTTGATATAATAAACACACGAGTAAAGCAAACTTTCAAATGTGACGCGTTAAAATAAACAGACGATAGGAAGGGCCAATGCTACTAATTAAAAGGCAAAGGTTTTGAGAAAAACTGGATTGGTTAACTTCGCTAATGCTGCTTGTCTGTGTTGCTATCTTGGTCTTGTTTTTTTGCTTCGGAAGCGGTGAAGTAGCAACAGTAGTGACGTTAAAGGAAAAGATGAGCGGCAAGAAGATGTTTGAATGGGCGGATATTGTCCCTGTTGTCGTTGCTGTTGCTTGCCTCACTTTATCCAAAAACTGAGTGGTCTTTGCTGAATATTCTTCAAATCGTCTGAAGGATTTTCGTCAGTTCTCACGTCAGACCTTCCCCACCATCCGTGAAAGGAGAAGGAGAGAAGAAATCTAGTTCGTAAGTTTTGTTACGCTTCAATTACTTGGGTTGCAACACCATTTCTGCTTCCGACGATGGGTCATCAAAAACGCAATAATTGACCACTCGGATCCCGTCGCCCAAGTGGTCTGGTTGAGGCTAGCTGGGCTGTATGGTTGTACGGCTCACCTGTCGATTCGGTGCGAGCGATTCGCGATAAGTGAACTGTCTTTTCATACATGATCTCACATCGAAATTGCGGCCAGTACGATCACGAATCGAGGTAAAAAGCTCCCTGATATTGCCACACAAAAGGCTGTTTTAATCTCTTTTGACTGTTGAACCAAGTAGCGTTCACGGTCTCTGCGCAAGGTTTTCATCACCTTACGCTTAAGTTCTCGACGATCGTCAACATGTTCAGAAGCCGGTGGAATCGAGCGACGCTTGTTCATGAGGTTTATCGGTGTGACAGAAATCCAGGTCTGTCATAGCTAAACAGCTATTTCGGAACATACCTCTTCACGGCAATTTTTAGTAGATGCTGCGATTTCTTCCAAGTGCTCATTAAAAACTCACACCTTACTTGAACCAGGCAATTTGTTTATCAACGCTTCTCGGTAAGTGCTCCCTACATTCTTCTCGCTCGAATGCCAGTTAGCTATATAATGCGTTTTCTTTCTGAACAGATGACAAAATAGAACGGGCACTCATAGCAGCATGTTTCGAGTCTATGTGGTTCCTCCAAAAACCACGAAAGTATTTAACATTTGCGCCACCTGTAATTCACTGCTGTATGATCCAGTCGTACCCACGACTGAGAAGAACACGGAGGTCTTTGTATAACACAATACTTTTTGTGATGGAGTGCAGTGTTCGAAAAATAGAGACCGTGGGTGCAGTCTCTCACTATTGTCACGTGCGTTGAGCCCAAACAACTGAAGTACCTATCAGCCGCTTCTCCACTGAAGAAAGACGACCATGCTGAGTATTCGAACCGCTCGCTAGTATGATGTCTGAGTGTTTGGTCTGCCTCGGAACGTCAATGAAGGCTTCATATAACGCATCTTTGGTAGCGTTCAAACAGCTGTTTGAAGGTACAGACGCTCATATGGTGAATGGATAACGCTTTTTCGATTTCCGTCAACAAACTTTAAACCATGTACTGAATCTGACAACGCACAAGCGACCGCTCACTGGGATCCAATCGAATGAACTGTTATGCACTGGAACTCAGTGGGATTTCCACTCCAGTTTGGCAACGAGATTCGACTTTGGCGTCGCCGGAGGCCCTGGGAGAGAAGCGCTTCGATTGACAGTTATCTAGTAGTGAGCACAAGTGAATAACAGTACTAGAATCGTAGATTCGCTTCTCTGACGCACATTACACATCGAGCTCCAGACTTGAGAGAGTAATTGTCAAAGCTGCGTGTTGACCGGCTTGCCGGAGAGTGTGGACATTTAAGGCGCCGATGTTTGTCAGTTGTCTTGGCTTTGGAAAACGATTATCACTTGAAGGTACCTGGAAGACAGAAAAATTGGGGGGAAAGAAGGGAAAAGACGTAAACGCTGAATAATATCACTGGCAAGAGATTGTTAACTTCTGACATTTCTCGTTCGTTTGTGCCGCGGAAAGAGGTTGGTCTGAGGGACCCCACTACAAGCCGGTGATTCATAAGTCTGACCTGCGAGACAACGGAATACAGAGGTTTCTTGGGAGACTTTACTCGGAACCAGTGACTCAGGCGTTTGACTCAAATGGTAGTGAGAAGCTTGTCTAGTCCGACGGTACAATGAATAAGACATTGTGTCTGACTGCGCGCGGTGGATATATCCGAATCGTCTGGGTGATGCCGGATGTTTTTTGACTGTATCGGATAATAAGCCGACATTCAAGGTCAACTGCTGTGTGATCGGGGTAATCTTTGTTTGAGGGTACCTTCCCTAATCCACATATTCCTGATAGGGAAGACAGTAGTGGTGCAAGTATAAAACAGTTTTGTTGTGTATCCATAGGATCGTCCCTCGCCATCTACATATTCCTATGCGGACTGTAGTGTGGCATGGAATCCTATGGGTTCAACTGCTTTTCATGTGATTACTTCATTTTAGCCTTCCTGACAAGGTTGCACCTGGAAGGACCAAATTCCTAGGCATCATAGCCAGCCGTATAGAAACAGCACACAAATACGACCTTGGTTCCAGTTGACAAATGATTAGTGTTCCGAGTTCATTCCTTCTTATCTTCAGCCCTGTGGTAAATTTAAGGACAGACCATGAGGCTTTCTCTAGTCATCAATAAATCACGTTGCGACGTTTGTAACTTTCGTCATATAAACTGTAAACGTAATTTTCTGGAGAATTTTGACTTATTTTAAGCAAGCATGTTTGATCCCGCATACGAACAACTATGCAAAGCACCGAAGTAAAAAGCGCTTTGTGCAACTGTGGACGTTGGTGAGAATTCTGAATTAGGTGGAATTCGGTCGAATCATGTAGCCACATTAAAGTCACTGTGGGGTTACTCAAAGTTTGAATAAAAACCTAACCGTCGTTCGAATCAGCGTCACCCTATCCAGGGTATGAGCATATACCATCATTGGATCTCCCACTAGACAATCTAAGGAAGCCTTTTTTCATTTCAACTGCATGAGGCAAATTCAGTACCCATTTGTTGACCTGACTTCAGAAAAGGTCACATGAGCAACACAAAAAACAACAACAGGTTCAGAAAACATACAGTTGTGAAAAGTCTGAGACTCGGCCAGTTTCCCACCAATGATAAAAACAGTAGGCCTAGAGGCGACCAGTGCTATATCGGCTGAGAAACGAGGTTTCACCGTGAGCTGGAACATTACACTTGAACTCTCAGCCATCCGCAATTTCTTTTTTCTCCCCATCCCAATCATCATCATCATCATCATCATCATCATCATCATCATCACGGACAACAATGTACTGAGGGTTCTCGCTGGCTCCTAACTGCTGTACAACCAAGAAGAACAAAGTGGACTTTAACCAAGAGGGAAAAAGAAACAGGAAGCAGGAGAACGTCCACATTTAAATATTTTGGATACAAACAACCGAGTTACAAATGAAGATAAAGCGTTGTCAGCATGACAACTCGCCCATGGCTCTCACTACTCTGAGCCATTTGGTGTGTTTACTCCGTAAACTATTCGGCCAAACAACGGCCGCATTCAGGTCATTGAGCCCAAGTAATGACCACTTCACTAGTCTCCAGCCACCAAATCTGTGAGTAATGAGGTCAGTCGGCAGCTCGTCATCCGCCCACTTCGCACTTAAATCCAGTCGACCTCAGCACCACTGAAGAGTGACTGATATGGCAACGACTAGCCGCCATCCTTAGTACATGATAAAAGGACTCGTTTGGCAACCATTACCAAACGTAAGTTTCCCAACCTCTTCGTTACTTACCTGTTCGGGCCATCTTATGTGAGCGATTGTCCACAATCAGCACTGGTCAGTTACCTGAATATAATTATCTATCGTGAGTGACCATATGTTTGAGCCGTACATTAGCACAGACCTCAGTCGTCTTGTATACGCGAAACTTATGCTATGAATACATGTTCCTCTGCCATCGACTACGCCTTAAATTGGTGAATACCACCCTAGCCTTAGGTAAACGAGTGTCGATTTGGTTCTGTATAACTCCTCCGCTGCCGATATATTTCCTAGGTGCACAAACTGATTAAGTCTCCTCAACAAGTCTTAAAGAAATACTCCGTACTTTGAAGCTGGAAGACACTCCCCAAAATGTGTGATAGAACACGAAGTTGCATTACATTATCTGCATTGTTTGAAAGCTGTCAAGCAACAACCTCTTCCATCGAGTAGAATCGCCATGATAGAATCTTGTTGCTGCCGCAGACACTCTGCCACGATTACGTCTACGATAAAACTGAATAAAGGTGGTGAAAGTGGACAATTGTGACGCACATCGCTTTTGGTACTGCAACTGCCGGATAGCTCACTGTAGATCCTAGTGTGAGCTGAAGTATAGGACTAGCGCATAGACAGTATTTTTATATACCTGGTCAGTTCACTGCTGCCTTCAAGCGACTCCAAATTTGCGGACCGACATATCGTATCGGGCACAGTGATATAGGCGAGAAAAACGGTTATTGTTGTTTGGTGGTACATATGACGCTGCTCCAACATTTGAGAAAAATGACAAACTGATCGGTGCATCCTTGTCCGCGACGAAACTCTACTTGTTCCTCCCAATGTTTGCCTCAGAATGACTTACGTCTTTGGTGGGAATTCTGAAATAGCAACGACTGGGGAAGCTCTGGAAAGTGTCAGGTAAGAACGTTGCCTCCGTACTAGAAACACTACAAGTTTTCATCGTCCTCTTTACGCAAGGAGCTCAACACTGGAAAAATTGGTTAAGTATTTTATAAAATTCTGAATTCCAACTGTTAGAAGTCAGTTTCTCATTTGTATCCACGCAATGTCTTTTTATTTCTTACTCAACTTTCTGGAATACTATGTCCAACGTTGCGCGTCATACGGTGCTTCGGATATCAACAGGGTTTGGTTAGAATGATACACACCTAATTAGACTGAATCCTCATGCTGTCAAGCAGTGCTATCAACCATGCTACATGCCCCATGTGATACGCTGTTTCACTCGCATCGATTTACGCTAATCAAAATGCACAAGCTAGTCCACGCACCTGCGACCCAATCATTGACTTGAGCCGCTGAAAGTAAGAATGAGAAACCCACGTGACGTATGAGTTACTGGAAGACCAACATCCGAAAAATAATAGAGGGCTTGATACTTCCTGAAGTTTTGCGTACGGTCGTTTGAGTCTGCAAAAGAATGTTAAGCCAGAGACTAAAATACAGTTGAATCAATATGAGCACGGTAGCAGATTTGTTTCTGGTCGACTACCAGTCCAGGACCTATCTCCCGAAAGACCTTAGTTGGACCGTGTATATGTACCAAAAGTTTATCATCGTCTGTACTGGAAAAACAGGACTTGTTAGTTGACTTCAATCTAGAGACAAACAACCGTTTGCCTGGGCTCAGTCTTTATCTAACGGCTTATATGGGTAATGAATGTCATGAGTTGATACCGAGTAAAAAGGATTGAAAAGTGCTGTCAGGCTAGGCAGTGAGCAGGAGCAGAAGGTCTGGTTCACTCGACAGATCAAAGTGATCTTCCATTTTTTCACCTCTAATTGAAGCAAGTTAAACAGGCTATGGTTTTCGTCGCACGTTAGTAAACGACCGGTGTTTTTGAAGGGTCAATGGCCAGTTAGTACACAGTTACAGATGTGCTCAATACACTGTTTTTCAATGGTAGCAAGCACACCCACTGCGTTTCATCGTATCGCGGGGCATCACAAAGACCTCTGAGGAGCGGAATGCCAATGTTCCCACCCATCTTTTCCGAACTCAGAGGGCTATCACAGTAAAGGGGTATAGTCTCACACTGAACCATTTTCACTGTACCCTCATAGCTTTCTTTTTGCGTACAAGGGGAACCTCCATTGTGGATACAGTGAGTAAAAATAACTTGCATATCACAATAAGCTCAGTGTGAGCCTATGTACAAGGAGCTTTTGTCACTCAATTTTAGAAACGTTGATTTATTAAATACACTACTTCCATAGCCTAACTGTTCAGTAACATTGGCTGAGGGCACAAGGGTTGAAATTATTGTACAGAAGAATCCCGGGGGGGGGATGCTAATTATTTTAAGTGGCGTATACAATAATGCATTAGTAAGCAATGTGGACGTACAAACATACTAGGTACCACGGTGAGTGACGTATCTATCCACCGCCCGTAGTTTCATATATCGCAAAATAGAATGTTAACCTCACTAACTACGCCTTCAGTAAAGCCACTATTTCCATTGCCAAGTGTGTCATTTCCGGTCAACAATAGACATTTTTATGCATGAACAAACGTTCCCAACTTGTTGTCTGTTTTAGTACAGGTTGAACTGAGATCTGTCTTAAACGGTTCACCTATTACACCTTGTAAGTCTGCTGCTATTATCAGATTTGTATCCGGTTGTTTACTATGAAGGACTTGGAGTTCACCAATATGTTACCTAGTGCAAAAACGTATACTTCCTATTACTGCGCGCTAGTAAATGAGCAACCCATTTGTTGCGTTCTATTTAATAACTTGATAAAATCCTACTGTGACCAACTTTTATCCTAGTATGGTGCGAGAAGTAAACTGTCAAACTTTCTTTCTATTGCAGATTCGACAACTGAATATGGTACAGTTTACATCCTGATAAGTATACTCAGGTGCATCAGGCGACGCAGAGAGATAGCATGAATTTGTACTAAGAATTTTATTGTCAACTGAATCAAAATCACTCAACTTTGCTCAGACAAACAGTTATCTACGTATTGCTCTTCGTCGTGAGAATCTCAGGTTTAAATTAGGACTTTTCACGACTACAGTAAACGGATGGTTGTCATAGAACCACACAGCCACTGAAAACGTATTATGTCGTCGAACTGCTGAACGATTTTCCTTTGTACTCGTTTTGAGATTGTGGCTGATCTCAAAGATTCTTCCTTAGTTTTTGACCATGTACGCTAAAGTATAGCGACAACGACAGCACATTTCTGTAAATAGACGTAGTCTCAGTTCCCTCATGTGGCAAAAGCCATTCGATACGATGCTGCCCTACAATGATCCTTCCCATATCTCTCCCATATTTGTGCCGCGGCCAATTCGATCCATGCTGTCACCTCGCTACTGATTAGTGGTGGTGTACATAGTATAGTGCGACGCTCTATCCTCATTACACCCCTCCCCCCGCAAAGATTGTTTCAGTCGTAACAAAAGGCTTTCAGGTTCTCTTCGTACTCTCGACAATCTTCGTGCCGGCCTCGGTGCTGTTGACACACCTGGTGTGCATTTTCTTTTGATCGGAGTGTCGTACCATTTACAAAGTTGGCTTCCGTGCACTCGATGTAGACTTTTCTCATTCTATATCAGATACACTGGGCCACGAAGTTCAACTACTACATGCGGCCCTCTCCACTTTGACAGGATCTTCCTAGATCCGGGTCCTGTTGCCCCCAAGCTCCGCCGGTCTCGGTAGTTAACCTTAGAATCAGGTTCAAACACAGTCCTTCGACCCGATAACCTCGCAGTTGATTGCTCCTTGGAAGTTTCTTGTGTGTTTTTCAAATTTCGGTTGGCAGATCTCCGAGATTCCGCTAATTCACGCGTGCTCATCCGTCGGTCTCCCCATAAACCAATCTCCTGATCGACTGGCAAGCGTGGCACGCGCCCATACATTAGCTCGAATGGCGACTTTTTCGTTGTCCCTTGCGGCGAACAGCGGTGGGCCAACAGAATCAACGGTAACGTTTCCTCCCAGCTTCCTCCTTTCGCAGCCAACCATTCCTTGATTGTCTGATTTTTCCTCTCTGTCAATCCAAGGTGCAGTAGTACTTGGATAAAATATAACAGTCAGCTTTGCTAGTTAAAAGCTTGGCACTTTGCTTTCGGTAGACATTTTCGCTTAACGGATGAAACTGTCATTTGCGATTAACAGGTGGCACTATTGCTGTCCAACGTAGTCCGTGAAATTGCTTTCGACACAATTGATGAAGTATCAGAAACGAAATAGAGTCGTTTATCACAGGTCATGTGCTGATTCGTTACAAATAAGATGCAATCCGGTTATCTAATTGAAAATCGAAGTTAACTTGGGTAAGGACCGGTTCGTTCTGACAGAGACTGATAAGTTGAAATTGTGTAACACTGCTAAAAGAAGAATACTGTTAGTGTGCAGGACAACATAGCATGTAGAAGTTGTTATTCAGTTTGATGAGTTCTTTGGTCTGCTGTAATTCGCCCTATTCCCATCAGAACAACTAACGTCATGCTAGACAGAAAATAGCATTATTGAAGCTACCGCGAAACAGTCAAAGGTTGAATGTTAGGGGCAACTGTTTTCATACCCTAACCCCATCTGCGTAAGCAAGATGAACGATATGTTTCAACATTTCTGGTAGATTCAGTCAACTCTCCTACAGGTAGTACAGAATAAAGAAAGAACATTTACGCGAATACCTGCAAGAAGTATTGGGACTTCTACGTATTGGTCTAAACACATTCGGTATCCCGGTAGGGGAGTGATCGGTACTTGCTCGCCGACGGAACGTTTGTATGAGCTATCCACTCGGACAGGCCTACAGATCTGTACCACTGCCATGAAAATTTCAGCGTGCAGCGATCCAGGACATACTGGGAGGGACTCTCAGCTTATGCCAAGAAGCTGTATCACGAGATAGCAACTATGCTCTACATTACTCATGTTTCAGCATTTACGTATAACACCAAATTAACTGAGATGATCGAAACTGGTCAGCTTTCATCTTTTTGTGACGGGAATAACATTTTTAAACATGCCATTCAAAATGATTTAAATATCAGTGAATAACGCTCACTAAACGAAATGGGCCTTTAAGCACAGGCATACCCCAAAGTGAGAATTAACACTCAGGTCCGCTCACCACTACCCTCGAAACCCTTACTCTAAAAGCAACTGATCGTTTTGGACAGAAACAATAAAAATGGATCTTAAATCACCGTAAGGTTTACGGGCAAACGAAGACCAAGAAAATCGGGCAGCCGATAACCAAGCAGGACATCAACGTATCGTTCGTTGTGCTAAACTCACATTTGTATGGTGTGAGCACACACTCTTCTCCTTGACGTTCTCTTCACTGACGTGATGAACAGTGAGTTATGTATTTTTATGCCGTTCAGTTTGATTTTTCAAACTGCTGCTTTGTAAGCTGTTAAAAGATGACAAGTAAATCCCGTATCCAGACTCCATTTGGCTTTAGGTTGTATATTCTTGCCACCTACTAATTTATGATGTACATAACCAATTGCATCGAAGCAAAACTTTGTTCTGCAGAATTCGGGAAATTTACATATGACCCCACAGACTTCCATCATTAAATATTCCGTAGCTATTGATTAAAACTGAGCAGCAAATGAAACTTTCCATTAACATCATGGAGGGTCCTCCATTAACATAGTTCATAGAGAAACATGCTCCAGGCAAGTTAACAGAATAAGAGATAAACAACACTAGTTCACGAGCTTATACTCGTCTTTTACTGGGGTACACATACCAACTGTAAAATTAAGCATTAGTTGCATAGTTGTTTTTCTCTGAACAGGATACGAAAAGGGGTTTCCTTTATACGATTCACAGAGCGACATTTTATCGTACTGTCTGAACTATCCTATTTGGTGCATAAAATCAGAAAGTTTGAAAAAGGATGACGTATTCTACTGACCTGATCGGCTAACACACTAAATGAACACTTTCTGTCAATCGATGAATCCGCATCTTCTTTGCAACAAATGAAACTGCTTAGAGCTGTAACGTCCAAAATGTATTCCATTTTGTAACAGGTCACTGACTTTACGAGAACCGACAACCGTGCATTCGTTGTCAAACTCATATTTCTTCTCACTATAAAACCAAGTAACAATTGATTTTCGCTTTTCACAACTTCCTAAATCTTGTCACGAGATACATAGATTCTCCTTTTCAGTCTGTCAGTGCAATGATGACTGTTGCCTGGTGTCGGTGCACCAGAAATTTGTCCTGTACAACCGGAATTCTTATCTGTCTTTCCGAATTCTTCGTCATAACACATGTTTCTTCCATAACGTCCTCTGTTGCTGGAAGTAAACCTGCCATGGAAGTATTCACATGAAGTTATTTTGTACTATGTGGTATCTTTTAAGCTGTGCACTGTCCCTCCATCCATAAACATTATCAACAATGAAAAACAAGCTAGTATGGCGATAGCTGACAGAAGCGTTTTTTCCTATGATGGACAACCATCCACAAACTGATGTCGAATTTGTTGCTTATGTTTTTTACAGAGCATAAAAGGTTGTGGTGAATTTTCAGGTGAATCATTTGTTTGTCATTGGTTAGTGTGAAATTGGGAATACACGTTTTCTGGCCATTTGCAGTAAAGGACTAGATATTTCTCCTATGGTTACTGGAGGATGCGTGGTCCTCTCGAAACGTCTGTTTATCTGGCAAAGCCACTTCTGGCATATAGCGTTCTTGAGAACAGTTGCGTCAAATTTAGCGCCTTGAAGAAATTCTAGAGATGATTTCTTTTCGTACAGCTTGTGAGCATTAGATAAATCAACAGTCCACTGTATACTCTTGAGGTCATCTGTAAGTCTCCTAAGCACTACACGGTTCTAAGTGATTTTGTCGTCAGTAAAATGTTATCGCCAATCATCATAGGTGAACTAGCTATTGGACAACTACTTTAATTTTCATGCATGCATTTACTGTGAATACGTTCAGTTTGGGTGTTCGCCTTACTGGCAAGTTCACATCATCGGTCACCAACCTCCGTCATGTTGATAACTGGCTGTCCGAAACTGATTGTAATCCACAGTCATTGTCGCGTTACTTTGGTTTCACGCGAGTTAGCGACCTTAGTTGAGTAGACCAAGACGTCTCGAGTGATAGCGTAGCGGTTTTGATTAGTAGACCCGAGAACGCTAAAATAAAAACTCTATCATTGGCCAATTAAGTTGTGACGGTGTGGGCGATTGGTTTCTACCTTTGCGTGCGACGGTTAGGCACGTCTGGTTGCAGAACTTCCTGGCTGGCGGCCGTGAGCCATTGGAACTTCCAACGGAAGAAGTCAAATGTGGCCAGCACGGTTGTCCTCAATAAACATTTTCAAAGCCTCCGTGCTGGCCAACTGGTTCGAAGGACAGCGGTCCAGACCGAAAGCTTTTTTTAGAATCCGTCGAAATTAGTAACAGTGGGATGAGTAGATACGTGTTTTCGCCTAGGAAGCAAGCAGACAGATGGGATTATTGTTCTATTGTTGAATTAAAAATTCACTGTTCAATTCTATCACCAAATAGGGTGAATCTAGATGACCCATCTCCGAATATGTTCCGAATTTTCATTCAGGCTGGCGGGGCCAACACATCACGTAAACACCAAGTGGCTAAGCCCACGTACAGTTACACGCCTTGACGCCTACGCAGTCTGCGTGATGTTCATCTCTGAATGCGTTTTAAGCGTCAGCTTACGATGACAAATAAACGCGCTGAAGTCTTTCGAACTATCGGCATGTGGCTTGCGAGAAAGGACGATCGTAACGCTTCACAGAAAAGCTGTGCGCTTCTGGTTACCACGTTTTGAGAGGCGTGAAATTTCAGAAGGTTTCTTCAAAAGTGATCAACCTAAAACAAGTGTTAGTAGAGTAGAAAGAAGCGTTTCAACTACTTGAAAATAAAATAACTTTATCTTAGGCCATATTCCAATTGAACACAACAGCTTTTCGGTATCATCAAGTACACTGTAGCGACGCTTACAAAGGAAAGGAATTTGATTCAGGCATCTGACACATGTGGTTGTCTAACGTTTGGAACTGTTATGTCACTCTAGTCTTGTTATCCCAGAACGTGCATTTGTCTTGTCAATGCTTCACGATTGGTCCATTCAAAGTCCGTTCTTTCCTGCACGTACTTTATCCGGCGCCTCGGCAAAGTTGTACGCGTTTGGTCATAAAGGTTATAGTGTATCGAAACTGGTAAAGGGTACCGGATGTGGCTGTGTGTGGGATAAGTCAGTTTGTGTTCGCTTGATGGTCTGACTGTGCCAGTATGGGTGAACGTTGTGATAAGTGTTGGTGGTCGAGCATTTGCAGTCCTAATCCGTGTTTCTCATTTGGCGTGTAAATTAGATTGGGAATCGCTTCAACGTAGGATCTGAATCAACGATGTTTTACTATCTAGAAAGTAGCGGGGAAGAGGTGTTGGTTGAGATAAACCGACTGCCATTCGTGGTCGATTTCAACTTTCTCGAGTAGATGGACTATCCAAACAGGGTTTTCGAGGAGAACCAGTACGCTTGCGTTTAGCTCTTATCAAAGCACAACAAAGGTGTATAATCTTGTCATAACCTGGATATGGCCTTAGGCCTGTCTCTACATAACGCAGCAGTTCTGATCATTGTACCAGTAACCTCATCTTCGACATCACCGCGTCATTGCATTTAAATGCACGGCCACATTCAGTTGTGAATACTATGTACAGCATTAGAGTACTCGGTGAGCTACCCAACAAATCTAACAATTTTGTGACCTCAACTTGCGAAAAAGTTTTACTCGAGGGGTCAACAATCGGACGGTTGCTGTATCTCCTCGCGTGGTAGTGTAACGATCTAGGCATTACATTTTACTCTCAGTAACTAGATACCATTAGTTGGGTAGCTGCCTTCGAGAATCCTGTCGATGTTTCAGGAAGTGCGGCTTGTTGTCATTAGTGGAAGGTGAAGTTCACGAACGTTAGATCTGTCCGGTGTGATTGAAGACGACGAGCTCACACAGTTGTTCTCAAGTAAGTGCATAGTTGACAAACGTGCACTTTTTGTAAGTTAAGCTACCTGGACGCTTTCTCCTACCATGATATCATGCCTTGAGTTCAAACGCTGTTAATACATAGCACGTGTGTTTATGTTCGAAGAACTCAGTGCAGCAACATCAGGCATGTATGTGAACAAAACAGAATAACCAGTGTCCAAGACAGCCAACATGGTTGCAATAGTCTAGCCACTCGTTTCATAAACCACAAGTGTCGAATACTAATCTAGACGCAAAATCAAACGAACAAGGCTGATTAGTCAGTAGGACAGCCAGTCCGCAGAAATCGTAAGAAGTCAATCTTGCAAACAGATGTTTTCGGTAATTCTCATCGGGCTTTTACAATTACATGGGAACAAGTGCGGGTTATATATGAATTTATGAAGAGCTAAACAGGACATTAAAATTAGAGAAGTGGTACCGATCACAGTCTACTGGGGGAGGGCTGGGGTGTTGGTGAATGTGTTCGGGTGTTATACGAGCCTGTCATGAGATATTCGTTCATCAGTGTCAAGCGTTTCACGCTTGTTCGAGTTTCAAGTGGATGTGGAATGACTGGCCAAGGGAGGTGGAGGGTTTGTACGAATTTTTTGGGGCACACAGGCAGGTGTTGTGCAGTCTGTTAGCAATAGCCTCATCGGTTGATAACAGTCGCGTTCTGACAGTTCTGGAACCGGGTTGACGAACCTTGTAGATGATTCGAAATGCTTCATCCGGATTTATTCGATGGCCAGTGTCGATTAGGTGGGAGCCGATTGCACTGGAAATGGGCTTTAGCGAACCGTTGCGAAGCCATTTCGGTAGGTGTTCACGAATCCTTTCCGATAGCCGCCTTTTGGTCCTCCCATCGAAACAAAAACAAATGAGAGAGTAGATATATAAAAACGAAGAGAACTTTGGCAAACTATCCTTAGGGCGTGGCACCAGTACCGGGCAGTTGTCGAACGACACGATAAGTCTCTCTGCAGGGTAGGCAATCTCGACCGCGTTTGAAAGTCTGCGGCTAAGTATTTCACTATTAACTTCTCCTCTATATGAGAAACAGATGAAAACCGGCTTTTTCTGCGCAGTCTGGACGAGTTCTAGCTTCGTACCGGAATGCAGATTTTTATCTATGAATCTCTCAGGGTATCCATTTCTAGCGAGAGTTTCTCGAACGTGTCTTTCCTCCTCCTGGGGAGTGTCCGGTGTACAGATCTTTTGCGCTCTGTTCAACAGACAGCGTATCAAATTTCTTTCGTACTTCTACGGGACAAAATTGTGAAAGTGCATGTATTGACCCGTCCATGTCTTTTTCCTATGAATAGATCTTTGAATTGTCCCCTCTGGTTGACGAAGCAACGCGACATCTAGGAATAAGAGTTTGTTAGCCTGATCTAATTCGACGGTGAACTTTATATTCCAATGTGCTCTGTTGAACTCATCTAGTGTGAACAGGGGATCATCACCGTTTGGAACGAGACAAAAAATATCATCCACATAACGCTTGTAAAGTTTGCACTTAGTTACGATGTGGTTGAGTTCAGTGGTCTACAGTTTGGACATTAATATACCTGCGAGCAGCGGACCTAGAGGTGAACCCATTGCTACTCCATCTTTTTGCCTATATTAATCTTCGTTAAATTGAAATTGAACATTACAGGTGCAAAAATTACTAGTTCTTTCAATATTTCCCCCGTAATTCCGACATCATTTTGATTGTTCTCGATGTAGGTTAAGAGATAGTCAATAGTTTCTCACAATGGAACATTAGTGAATAGAGAAGTTACATCCAAAGACAACATGTTGTCGTTCTCCATATTCACTGAATCGATTGAGTCTACAAATTTGAAGGTGTCCTTTAGGCTAAAAGGATTTAGTCTTGATTTAATCGGTTCCAATATCTCCACTAGCCATTTTGCTAAAGCATGATACGGCAAATTGTACATGTCTAGGATCCGTCTTAATGGCACTCCGTCTTCGTGAAATTTGGGAAGATCGCACAGACGTGGAATGACCGTTCCCTTAGGTCTGATACGTTCGAAACTTGAAGCATCGAGATTGTCTGTTTGTTTCATTTGGCGGAGCAATTTGGACCAGGTGTTCTCTATTGTAGCCGTTTTATTTCTATCATTCTCCGTTCTCTGAAACTTTTGAGTTATTTGATAGAATCGATGACATATTGCTAAGGCAGTCAGTTTTGTCGATTAACACTACTCTTGTTCCTTTGTCAAGCCTCATGATTAAATTATTCTGGTTGGATTGCAATTCTCTCATAGCGTCTAAGAAGCGTTCACGCTTCAATCTACTGCACTTCGGCATCTTGCTATTCAGATAAGTGTAGCAAGCATTCACGCGAGTGGACTCATAGTGTTCAGTATTAAGTTCTGACGAAGGAACGAATCCATTTATTTGCGCATGAAAGTCTTCAAACTGAGCCTCTGTGTCTAAGCGGTTACATTGAGACTTCGGATGGCACACTTTTGGGTCTAGTGATACCGCCTCCAACACAGTGCGGCTCAGTGTTATAGGGGAAGAGTTGTGAACATACCGTTCTGGTTTTGTTGGAAACTCAGGTTACGGCCTGATTGAATTCAAACTACACATCAACTTTTCCTTCTGGTTGTCCACTTGCTTCCGCACCTTTATCTGTACGAAGTGCTCGAACAACCTCCTGTCATCCTCGTGGAGCACCTCGACAGCAACCACACTCTGAGACTGATTACGCGTTAATTCGTCAGTTTCTGATGACCACGAGTCTCTTTCCTTTCAAGAATGACGTTATAGGGTTTTAGCATTGGGTGGCACGTTGCAACGACGTAAAATATTCCAGTAAAACTTTCCAAAAACAGCTGTTTGCAAGATTGTTTTCTTATGAATTCTACGTGAATCTGGAAAAGATTGAAACGGTCCACAGAATGACAGAAACACACACGCGCGCGGTCTAAATAAGCCACAGCACAGCTGCTACCTTTGATATCGAGGATGTTGGAGTAGGTCGAAGGATTACTGCTAAAATTTAATAATAAAACCCGGCTGATAAAGCCTGGTAGCAAACCTTTATAGTTAAGAAGCACAATAAGTCCAACAAGCGAACTTAATACGGTTTATAGTGTTGAATGAGAGTAGGTATTAGCCACCGAAGATGACTTGAACCCGGAGTGATTTGGTCATGAGTTTAATGCAAGTAATCGCTGAGTTCTGAACACTGTATAGCCCGTGATATAACTAAAAAGAAATCATGCTAAAGTGCTCATTTCATAAAAGTTGTCCCGCTATGCATACTTTACTGGGTAACAATACTGTTCATCTTCGCAACTTCCGCCTCCCTAGGAAGCATGGTTGTCGTGTTATCTTATGAGTGGTGCCGTGAGGAAAACTGACTGCATCTAAAAACATTAACATGCGTAAACGGAACTCGAAACAAGTGATTCGTACTCAGAAGTTTGGGCACATCATATAGAACTCGAAGAGTTGTTAATACGCGCCTTTTCTATCGCCATATCATTACCCTGTTTACTTCAACACAAAGAGATTTTTCATGGTGACACAACAAGGGTGATAGACAGTTAGTCGCTTAGGGCGGGTCACTACGTTGAGTGAAAGGGCAGATATACTACCACTTGTTCCATGTCACACAATGCAGGTTTGAGTCGATTGATTATGAGTGTTTTAACAGGTCGCAAACATATTGGACTGGAATAAGGTGAGACGGTTCCGAATGCGCAAATTGGATCCCTTCGCTACAAGCGCGTCTTCATCTTTCGTGAGCCATCGAATGTTCGTCAGTATGTTGCCGTATCGTGTTTACTTTATGTATATGAGAAACAGGGCTTGTAAGAAGCGGGTATATATCGTTCGTCTGCGGAGAACATGCATGTTGGTACTTAGTGACTTTTCCCGATCAGCTGACTGATTATTTTACCCTCTTTTATGCACGCCATAAAAAACGATTCATGTAACTGTAAACCTGGTAGGGACAAATCAACATGAAATACGTTTATTTATGATAAGTCAGCTCTTCATCTGATAGCTCAATCAACACAAACTGCGCGAAACACACAACTTTTAATGTCTTAGAATGTTAGATTACTGAACACGACAGACTGATGATACCTTACGAACTCTTTCACAACTCATTAGCTCAACTCAGTTTCTACCAATAATTGACAAGTTCTGAATAACGCTGAAAGTAACAATGATGACCAAACAGACCGTTGGTTCCGTGGTTGTAATTTGGCCATTCTTTGTAGATTTCACCTGGCGGCCCTTAGTAATTAGCGTGATTTCGGCTGATGTCCATTGAATGTGTGAAGATTTTGTCAGCGAACTAATTTTCAATGTCTATTCCCACATATACTGCTAGTCACTTTGAGCCGTTCTAACGGTTAACCTAGTGTGTCCACTATTTTACGGGATAAAAAACTCATTAAACTCGACAATATTTTCACACGGATTTGTACTCATTCATCGTGGTAAAACCACCACATTTTGTTTGGCGTACACACTTTGGTCAATTCGTGCAAAGTGGTGAAGGCGGCGACCATGTACTCTGAAACCGTATGAGTGGATAAACAATTGGATGAACACTTCCGGCTTAAAAATGAATGAGAGAGAATGAGAGCTGAAAACGACAGTCGTATGCTAAGCACAATTATGTCGAGCGAAAAGGCGGTGCTCACCACCTAAACCATATGAATTTGACCTAACAATCATCAACTGACTGGAAAGTCTATCTTAGTGCGAACGCTGTGATCAAATGTGGGTGATGTTCAATTTGAAAATAAACAAAATCCCCGACTACTCATCAGTAATCATCAACAAAGAACAAGTTATGGCGGAGCAATCTACGTATACTCGTGTGTTAGATCACAGAAAATTCGTGAAGTTTTGTAGTTTCACTGAGAGATAGTAGGTCTCGTCAACCTTAAAAGATAAATGGTAAATAAAACTGTGACAGCCAGACAACTAGTACACTCAAAGAGTGCGAATCGTCTGAAGACCGGATTGAACTAGACTGAAGGAAGGTAACGAAGAAGGAACGTATGGTTCTGATGTTTGAACATGAGACAACAAATTTATCCAGTCGTTTCAACTCTCCTGGCTTGTTTGTAGTCTATCAGAATAAACGAATTCCGCCATCCCAAATTTATCCCTCCCTCTCCCCCTCTCTGTCTCCTTCAACTTAGATAAATTCATAATGATTAGTTTGCTCTTTGCATGTTAGGCACCGTCCCACTTTTAATAGTGCTTTCATTGTGGATGGATATTTTTTCAAGTTTGAACCCCATAGCAGACCTCGAATTTTTAACCCAACCAGTTGTCAATATCTTCTGCCGGAAGTCTTAAACAAACTGAAGTGGGAGAGAAGATACGGATCGGAAAACGACCTGATTGGTCCGTTTCGACTGACAGCATAAATGTATCTGCAAACAGGCACAAGTTCACTGGCATAAAAGTTGTTAAGCCGTAAATGGGGCTCATGCACTTGATTAGTGGAAAGTACCTAGCTCTGATGAACATCACAGTTAACTGACGCTGAACGAAAGTTTCCGTAAGTTCTTAGGTTCCTTTAAGTGTCATCAGTATACACTATGGGCTATCACAAAATACAAACTTTGAACCAGTAATCACTAATAACACTGATCTTTTTTACGCTATTTACCATCCGTACAGAAACACAGTACAAACGTCTTCATCCCAAACGCCATGTTTTAGAAAGCTTTATTTCGTAAAATTTGGAGGGCAAATGATAGTTGAAGTTTCCTCATATTCAGTTTCAGAAAATAATTTATAAAAGAAAATGAATCAATAACTTCTAGTGGTGAATATTTAAAACGGTGGTTCACATGATCTGATGGCCATTTAAAAAAAATTAGACTCAAATTAATTTGTTATCTACATTTCAGATAATGCGCAAAATTAAATTTGCCTCAATTATAATCCAGTCATAACTGGAACTCGTTTATATTTGTTCAATTCACGGCAGGTTTTGTAATATATAACCTTCACTTCGGTCGAATTACTCGTCTACCACGTAAAACGGACACAAAATATTTTACTAATGAATGGACGAGGATTTAGTTTATTTTCAAGTTGAACATCACCCACATTTGATCGCAGCTTTCGCGTTCATATAGACTTTCCAGCCAGTCTTCTTCGAGTGGTAACCACGGTTGCCTCATGATTGGAATGTCCGGAGTTCAAATCCCGGCCGTGGCAAGGATATGCACTACTGACGAGCTCTAATGGGAGCGAAACTCAAGTCTAGTGCTTCTTTTCGAAAGAGGCTGGCTGCAAAGTCTATCTGAATTCGAACACTGCGATCAAATGTGAGTGATGGTCAACTTGAAAATAAACCAAATCCCCGACTACTCATCAGTAATCTAAAATATCGCCTTGCAGGTTTAATGAGTTCTGTGATCTCGACCTGTCTCGGAAGTCCTAATCGCGGGGTTATCGATTGGAGTTAACAGGCAGTAACTGTGTCTCCTCTCGAGACGATCGGGCAACCTGATCATTGCTCACAAGCGAGAGTGGTTGAGCGTTCAGATTTGATGATTCGGTCGTGCCTAATGTGAGGTCAATGGCGCAGTGGTTAACACGGTTGCCTCATGATTGGAATGTCCGGAGTTCAAATCCCGGCCGTGGCAAGGATATGCACTACTGACGAGCTGTAATAAGAGCGAAACTCGAGTCTAGTGCTTCTTTTCGAAAGAGGCTGGCTGCAAAGTCTATCTGAATGCGAACGCTGCGATTAAATGTGGGTGATGTTCAACTCGAAGACAAAATATTTTATCGGTATGCGAAAGTAATTTACACTGCTAGTCGACGGTTTATCATAAAAATGATGAGATTCTCTCCATAATTTGAAATGAGATCTATCACAGTGACTTTTGAAAAGTTGGATCGCTTGATCGCCCGTGTTTCTGAACCACACTCACAATAATAAAAACAGAGGAACATGTGATTTTTCTGAAAATCACAAGCTGATTTTTAATCCGTTTCTTCATGAACATGACACATTCGCGAAGATATTATGTAGTCCTTTTGTCTTTGGCATAGTCGAAATGAAATGTTTTTTTTTTATAAACCTGTTCCACGGATGTGAATAGTTTCAGCATTTTCTATGAGCTCCTTGTTAATTAGTTATTTATAACATTTCATAGTTGTTTCATACAAACGAGTCTTGTATGAGTTTTTCTTGCGAATACAGTAGAAAAAACTTGAGAATCAGCACCATATGAATTTCGTAGTTTCCAGAGCACAAGCCACTCAGCAGAAGTTCTCACAATTAATCATATCTCTGCAAGTGTCAAATGGCGCAACCGTGCATTAATCGCATTGTGAATCGTGCTATAAGAATAGACAATCAGTTGAATTCGAATAACCCGAGGGTCATATGATGAACGATTATCGGTTCCATAATTCAATGTTCGCCCAATCAATAATTGTAGGAAAAGTGATACGAAGTCAGGTGGTATGTGTGTACGGTTGTCTTCCGTTTACTAGATGAACAGTCAGCACTGTCGTCAATGAACATGGTCCACCAGTGTGGGTTGAACGAAACCTTCACAACAAAAAACATTGCTGGCGATTTTGAATAGGTTCGAATTAGTAATCAAGAAAACGTGATTAATGTCATACTACCATCTGTTTCATTACTGTGCATATTATGTTTGTACGGAACTGCCTCCCGAAGTATATATTTCTTGATAGGTTACCCTTATCCGCATACGTTTCACAAAACTCACGTCTCGGATATGTGCGCTGGAACACTGAAATTTTCTTACTAGTTTCTGCATCTATTCGGTGTCCAAGTCTTTCCATTGTGGTCAGTGTATAAACCTGAAACATCGCTACGCTTGTTTCTTGATCCAACATGAGATTGTCCCATGATATCTGTGGGAATCGGTTTCATGCTTGTGCCGTCTTTTAGATGCGCTGATTAAGCCTAACATCGTGAGCATAATACCTCGAGAATGTGGAACTGAGACAAGTGAATTTTTCCATCAGCTACACAGCGCGTCTACCATTGAGATTACTGGCAATGTCGCTGGCACATTGGCTCCTGAAGTGTCATCTACACACCGGTGACAAAAGTGAATTGTACTTTTTCGTGGGTGTTAATCAATGTTTCTTGGGTAAGCCTTCATCTAATCTCGGTCTTCACTTGCAGTTGTACAATGCTGAACGAAGTATAACCACTCCTTGAGTGGCTGTACACTTCGTCGTTTGCCACCTTCCGAGAAACCAGTTTTATTGCAAATCCGCGAGATATCTAATATTAGTTAAAACAAACAACAACAACAACAGATTTTCGTATTAAATTTTAGGTTAGTAGATTTCAGGTCAATGGATACAGTAATTACATGACATTTAGCAGCGCCTTGGTTTTAAAAATTTGGATTTACATTGTTTGATTATCTGCTGGTTACCGTATATATCTTAAACAGTTTCCCCGTTGATCACATCGTTATGCGCGGAGAGGAGATGTTGAATGTTCTAGGAGACAGAGAGGAACTAACAACTTCGAATTTCCGATGTGACTTCAGCAGTGTGCGGTGGTCGAGTAAGCTGACTAAAAATTAAAACCGATGGTATTCTATACACTCAAAACCCGGTATGACGAATGAACTAACAGATATGCTAGTAGAGTTTTAAATATCGCATTGACTTTTTAACTTCAAGCAGAATAGGAATGACGTCTTACCAATTTATATTACGCTTAAAATCAACTGATAATGCGAAGATTTCAAATTTAGCCATATGTTACCAGCATTCCGATTCAGTGTTTTCGCTTCTTTCTTGTCTCGAAGCTTCTTCCAGCCAAATATGTGAGACCCGAACAGAGTTGGTTAAGACAGATGAGACGTGAGTATTTTTAGTCTAACGTTAAGCTAGTAGATTCTACACTCCCTAAACCTAACAGTCCGGAGTTTGCCCAATACCCGTGAAGTTGCAGTACAGGTGGTCGTTTGCATAGTTTTACATAAAAAAAATTCGGGGTCTACTGGAAAATCTCAGTAAGTATACTGGTTGACGCACACTGTCATATTATCTATTGTAAGGCCATTGTACCTATGATTGACGATTTCGTCACACTGTGTAAATGCGGCAAATATTCGTCGTATTCTGTTCCGTCGGTCTCTTCCCTGTGGTCTTCTTCAGTACTTACGAGAAATTGTCATAATATGGGGCATATCGTGATGGTGTTAAAAAATTCTGGAATTTGTTGGTGACGAAATGAAGAACGTCTAAATGAATTGAGTTCAATATTGAGGGTCACAGATTTCTGGATTGAACGTACGACCTGCAACTAGAGGACTACAAGATCCTCATTAGATGATCCCCTCAAGTTGACCATTATCCAGCTTCATCAACGGTTGCTTGACTGGTCATCCGCTAATTCATTCATTCGCTAATTTCGCTGTTCAAAATGGAATGACATTCCTTCGTTCATTCTAACGGATACGCAAGTGAATGGTAACTCTTCGTAAGGACAAAGGCGTGCATTTCCATATCATTTTACTGAACGCACTACTTGAACCCAACACAGCTATCGGAAAATACAATATAATTTAATCTTAGTTATTCACATTGAAAAGTTGCGATCAGCATTCAGTGATGCTAACTCAGAATAATATGTTATTAACGATCGACTCACGGGTAGTGTGTCTTGGATTTTCAGCCAATTGTTGCTGGGTAGTAAGCATTGACCATACCCACGTGTGAGTTGCGCACAGTCAGTTTGCTCTAACTTAGACTAGGTCTGTCGCGGCAGCCACTGACTACAAGTCGGGCGCTACTATAAGTGAGCTTATATTTTACTGTAAATTACAGATTGAAAAAAGTAGGAATCGTAAACAGCAGGTTACATTACGTTAAGAAAGACTCCTAAGAACTGGTCAGTTTAAGTAAACAACTACTCAGAGCGTGAGACATTTAGTCAGTGCGTGAAGAATACGTATCGTTCTATGATAGTCACTGGAGCGTTTTTTTATCACCAAACTGAACGCCGTGAGAAACTTGTGACGAAAGTGTTCCACGCGGCACGCTTAGCACGCTCACCAATTTATTAACCAACTGATTACACAAATGAGGCGTGTTAATTTAATAAATACAAACACATGGAATATGCGCACAATCTTAATATAGTACGAATGCACTGCTATAAATTGGGTTGACGGAAACAACCACTGAGGAGTTCGCATCGAAATGGTACCTCTACGCTGACATGCACATGTTAGCTAAAATCCCGTGCAGATCAGGGAAACAGAATCGATTGCACGAAGGCATTCGTGCACAGTTGATGCAGACGTGAACAGTGTCCGTCTAGTGGGTTAGTCGGAACACAGGCATTATACTGCACTGTACCCTGATAGTGACAATGTCCACAGTAGTGGGAAACTACAGAAATGTGGAGTTATTTCCGGAAACCTTGATGACAGTCGTGACAAACGGACAAATACCAAGGGGGTGTTAACATTCAAGTCACTTCAACCTGTTTCATGCAAGCTGAAAAAGAGAAGTGAGTTACACTTAATTTATAACAAACAAAATCCCCTTGCACTAATCCGTGATCACAATCACAAAGTGGAAATTTAGGCAGTCTGATGTACGTGTGACTTATTTTTCAGGGAGAGAAATCGGCTGTACCGAATATGCGGTGAAGGGCCCAATGGTTAACATGTTTGCCGCAGGTAGACCAGAGTTCAAGCTCGGATCACGGCAAGCGAATACATTAGTGACAGACTGTAGCCAGGGTAAAACCCCAGTTTAGTTCTTCTTTCGGTAGGTACTGGCTGATAAACCTAGCTGGATGCAAAAACTAAATCTTCACCTGACCGCGTGTTAGTAATTGGTATATTGCAAGATGAATTTGGTGAATGCATTTCGTTCAACTGGGCTGAGATGTCCTAGTTTTAGGGCCACGAACTGAGGTTAAAGCAACAACTAGATGACCAACCGCAATGGACTCTGATCCACGGTCTAATGAGACAACATTGTTGGCTAGGGTGAAATTCACCCACCGTGACAAAGTCGTCACATTGCAACATGAAACTACAACTTCTGATCACCTCAGGCTGTCACTGAAAAAACCTGAGGAAGTTCCTATATTTAAAAACATAAAATGAAACCAACGTTCTTTGTGAGTTTTCTGATTCCATTATTGAAACTATATTTTTTACTCAGCATTGTTAAATGTTTCACATTGCTCCGAAGTGCCTTCATGTTAGAGTTTGTGTGTTGTGTCAGGATTCTGTTTTTTTCAGGTAATAATGTACGATTTAATAGAATGATCTGAGCTGCTGATGCCAACACCCATTTTAATATGTTGGAAGAAAATGTATCTTAAATTTGTCCGTCTGTTATATTCTGGCGTGCATGCCAATATAGCATCCAGTTATATAAGCGTTCCCGTGAATGTCAGTTATGGATCAATACTCGAGTAAGTGAGATCGTTTTAGGTAACCGTGCCAAATTTGGCGATCACATACTTCAAACCGAACTTATTACGTGAACAACTCTATTTTGTGTCCGTCGAATGCGGTTTAGTCATGAATCTTTTTGAAGATCATACACTGTTCGACAGTCCATGAGGAACAGAAACCAACATAAGTCATGAAAATCTTCTGACGACATTTTTCGCCAAAAATCATGCTATATCCAGCGTAAGTAATTTCTTAGAACAATCTGGGTTCCCGTTGGACTCAAATCAATGACACAAAAAAACTAAGACGCTGACTTACGAAACCACACAGAAAGCTTAGAAACTGTACAGCTGGTCACAGTTATCCCCGCAACCCAGCTATCGGGATAGAGGAGTGCTTAATTATACATCAAAAACTTTAAAATCTGTTCACATTTGACAACACAATAAATGAAAACAAGCAGTTGTTCTCAGAAATATTATGCAGATCTGCATTCCTTATCGAACCGAGAAGTAATTAGGAAAATAATAACGTCAGACACCTAATGTTACTTCAGTTTACGCCAGACATTCCAGGTCTGATAAAATAGATTACTTTCAGGTGGTTCTGCAATAGACTACTGATGAGCGATTTGGAATATTTTTGTTCCGCTGAAAAGACTGTTACATAATTGACAAGAAAAGGCTGTAAGAATCAGATGTGAATAGCAGAAGTTGAGCAGCCAAAATTGTATTAATCCTGATAAAACCATTCAACATACCCAACTGTGTGTGTGTGTTTAAGTTACGCTCCAGCGGTAGATTACGCTGGGACTAATTCTGTTAAATTTTCTACGTAAATATGAGTCAAGGTGTATGCAGGGTACTCTGCCAGGGAATCCGGTACTGCAGCTGATTTGCTCACGACGGAAATCTTGGTAGGCCGTATCAGAATGGACAAATACGGAATCAGAACGCATGCGTTCTACACTTCGTGGATGTATAAGCGAGTTCTGCTCAACATAAAACTGTAAGCTGAACAATAGCATACCCCATTAAGTTTTGAGTAAGTTGGTGAGGGATTCACTGTTCCCACACAAAGTTTTCTTAACCGTGTTGATAGTGAGTTATGAACTGCTTAAGGTCATGCAGCTTACCGGGATAGCATGATGAACGAATTATCCCAACCTGTTTTCTGATCTTCCATTGCACACAGTGGATGGAGCCAGTGACCCGTCGAGCAATGTAAACATGTGTATGCCACAGTTCAACAAGGCTTTATATATGTCAAGCGGGCGGTCGTTTTAGTGCGTCGATATGTTCTTAGGAGAAAGAATTTTCGCGTTAATTTTAGTTATCTACCAAGCGTATCGTGCATTTAGTTTGGGCGTTGGTCCCGTCAATTTGTCGGTTTGTTTATATTAATGCCAGAAAAATAATACCAACACAACCGTTCTTATCTCGTCATAACGTCCGACCAAGCAAAACGCTAACAGTACGCTTTCCTTACTCCAGGTTCGACGGTTGGTTACAAAAAAATTCAAAGTCAAACCATGGTCGCACAATAAGTGGCATTGTGTCATCCTTGTTTACGGTGAACCCTTCTTTTTCAAGGGGCCTGCTACTTGATTGATGTCCATAAAACTAAACATTCAGTAAACTAATCTTTCACCAAAAATATTTGGGAGGCAAACGTTGGTCATTTTGCATGAGACTAGTCTCATGAAACTATTTTCAGTAAAGGCGACAGTTTTAAATCGTGTTACAGTCACAGATGTGAGTTCAACATGCTGATCAGCGTCTTTACCTGCAAGTTTAAATCACAATCACGTCAGCCACTGAGTGAATAAGTTTGTAGTGCAGATCACAATAAAGTTCATTCTCACGTCTAGTACCCCGTGATGGCATTAAAGTATTAACCGTTGCACGTTAGGACGGTACAATGTTCGTTGCAATATGTGTTGCTTTTTTAGTGTAGGCCCATACAGGAGAAAACAGTGATCTACACATCAATCGATCGATCAATAGGTCCTTAATCACGAATTGAATCTTGATGGACGTCAAAACGAAATCAAGCGTATTTCTCCACAGCACGATATACCACATCTCCCTTCCTGCATAAGCTTTATATCAGGCGTTCAGTATGGTTTTAGTGTTCATTAACAGCTCATATTAGCATTCCCGGTACTCTGGTAACTCAATTTGGAGCGTTAATTATGACCCAGAGGAACGCGCTCAGAGGTGTTTGTGCAGATTCTCACGAATTCATCTCCCTCTCGCGGTGTATGAACTTATCATACACTAGTGATAACGAATTACATGGTAATCTCGTGAAATACATACAGATTACTTTCGATTATTCCCTCGAACCAGACAGTTTAAATGATAAAGGTTGACCGATTTTCAGAAGTGCTGATAGGTTAGCAACAACTAACCTTAGGACTGGTTATTAATGAACTTGTGTATAAACTAATGTTATAGTCGAATTAACATACAGGAAAAAAGTAATCGCTTTTATAAACGAATTTTAGTGAAGACGATGAATAGAAAAACTACACAAACAGGGACCAACGTTTGTCCACTACGAAAAAAATAATCTTAAGTGTATGGGATACTAATTGACTGAATCAGTGAAATCATTCGCGAACAATAGAGTTGAAGGTTCACCGAATTACCTACTGTAATGCCTCAAAATTTCGTGGTTGTCACACCCACACAACTGCTCTGATTAAAAGCAATTGGAGCGCGTTCCTCTAATTGACCTTTGCGATCTTAATAAACCTTCTTGTACGCTATGGTGCATTATTTTAACTGTTTACGTGATTGAAACAGTCGGCAGTATGACAATAAATGTTGTCCGAGTTAGTGATCGGTATATATGTATTTGCGGTACAGACAACGTATGACCGAAATGATGGTTAAGAGCAGTTCGATTATATGGGGTACAAATAGAATTATGTATATTTCTTTTATTTTAGGTAGATATTTTGGCCCGTTTTGTACGTAATCGTTTCGTGGTTTTCACCTTCGGAATGAGATTTCACCGGACCATCTACATCTTTCTTCCGACTCATATGGTAGTGATGATCGAAGGTCATATGCTTCAAGCCTTCGGCTCTATGGTCATAGTTTGTGGCTGGGAACTATCGTATAACCTGTTTACATCCGGTGTGCACGAAGCAGTAATCAAGTGAGGTTTATGTCTACCGCCTGTTGTTTCAAAAGTAAAACGGAATATACAGATAACCAATTGAGCTGTCGATTATCACGGACGACCCCAGTGCTGGGTCAGATTAGCACGAACCTCCCGTGACACCCACAAAAACTCAACCCGTACGAAGTCAGGGCAACTTGCAAAATCTGTGTTCTGCAAAATCAAGTTGTCTGCATTTCTGCACCAGTTCACTCTCATCCAGCATCCACAATGAACAGAGTCCCATTGTAGACGTGCAGTAAATAGTTAAACCGGAATAAGATGTCAGCTATGTTGGTTTGAAAATCGTAGGTTCGTGGACGATATCCTTCCAGATGAGTAGCACTTCATGGCCACACTGTAGGGATCTCCAACTTTAACTTACTACCAGTATGCAAGGAGAGTACTTTTCGAATAGAACGGAATAGAATCCCTTTAGATCTGAATAAAGCCTAGGTGAATTTCGGACCAAAACGATTATAAGTCGTTCGTGATCATTTTTCAGCTTCTGAATCATGCAACTTTCTTTCTGGAAGGTCTGTTATTTCCCGAGTTTTCCAGTTTACGCTAATTCTACAACCGTTCCAACTTTGGGAAAAATCTCGTAAGCTTTTCGGACGTTGCAGGTGGCTGCATTTGATTAGCCTGAGAAACAACGAAGGAGTCAAGTGTGATATAGATTGTCACTATGATAAACGCTTGCCGGGATACCGACCAAAAGTGATGCGAACAACACAACTGTTTGCTTTTTTTAACCCATTGGCTTTACCCGGTTCATCACAGGTTGAGTAGAGAGTTCGACGCCAACGATAAGTGAAGACTCCGACCTCAGAGTGGCCACAGAAGGGGTAACCGAGTAAACGGATTTTTGTGTACATTTGCGTATAACCATCTCGGGTAAATTGACTCACTCTTCGTTCGAGAAGATGCATGTTTAGAGGGTAACATAGGCAGCTGAAAATGTAGTAACTTCAAAGCTATTATTTTGAAAAAATGGAGTTTAGGAGTGACGATCAAGAACAGCAAACATCAGATGAAACTGGCAAACAAACTGTGTCGTTTTTCTATGGCCGTCACAGGTTGGGTTTGGGAAAACTTGACACCTGTACTGCCATAGTTATGTACTTGTTAGGCTCCCGAAAGGAACATTTTCGTTGTTACTGTTGACCTAAAATAGATGTACATACTAGCTCGACTGATGACTTACATGCCGCAATCTTGCCTTCACCGATGAACTCGTACTCCGACCTATCAGAAACCATTCTGAATATTCTACCTCCACTGTCTACTTGCTGAATCGGAAGGTATGGGGACAATAGCTGTAAACTGTAAGAGAATCTTGTCAGATGCGAAAACAGAATTTCTTGATCGATATGGAGGCTTCTTCTGTTGGAACACGCTGGAGTGTCAATCTATCTCAAGTTAACAAGTCAACAAAAGGAACCATGTTGACGTGCACCATTAAAGTGCGCATAATTATCAAAGTGGTGAAACAGGAACTGACTGCTTCAGTCAACAGTACAAAGAAGGGAGAGGTTGACATTGCTGACAGCACGTTACGGTAGCCGTATACTGATGAAGGTGGTCAATAGCAGTTTGGGAGAACATTCTAAGTAGTAGCTACGAATGTGCGCACTTGTTAACAGACATTAGATTGAAAAGTTAGCCATGGAGATTTTACTTGACTGGTGACAACACTCTATAGCAGGTTTACAAGGGCAAAACTGCACTAATACCTCGCGTTGTTAAACACTTGTTCACCAAGAAAAACTATGTCTAACAAGCTGGGTACCAAGAAGAAGCAATGTTATTTTTATAGCTGTAAACAGGCACCTCGCGAACCTTCTAGTTCATGATCATCAGAGAAAGTAATTGTATAACAACGTACACAGTGTTTTACAATACATGGCTTTGATCTATTTCCAATCAATCTCGTCTTCCTAATAACTTATGATTTATCTGGGCCCACGGAAGACCGGTAACTTTGAATTCACTTAGGTTGAAACACAGTTTACGTCCACTGTACTTTTGTTGATTCTCAAAACGCATATCTCTGTAGGTAAAGTTAGAGAATTGTTCCATATTCGTTGAACATGTTCCAGGTATCAGCTTATCAGTGATTTTACACGACTTCATAACGCTTTCAGCTCGAATCCAAGTTGTTTGAACGTTTGGTTCCGGATCACTGACAAATAGAGGCTTATAAGTAACGCCGGTTTTGTGCGTTCTAGTTGATCAAGGAATACAAGTTTTTTGGCATTTGTAGTCCTACTAGGCTCCTGATGTTCCAAAACTCAAATACAGAATGGATGCTTGATTCAGACATCTCAACGCAAGCACAATATACAAGGATGGTTCGGTCAACGAGACGGTTAATGTGGTTTGACTTAATACACGCTCGAATCACCCGGATCCACGCTTCAGTACTGTGATGCAATACCTTGTGTACGATAGGCAAGCACTAAGGTATTAGTTATGCAGTTCACAGATGCTCGACTCCTATCCATTGGTCTGGTATTGTGTGGGGCTAGTTGGTTCACCCATGCACTATAGTTTAACCATATCAAGTTAACTGAGCGTCGTTGCTATAGACGGTAATCGATTACTTACAATCTGACTCCCCATCTGTTTGTATATCGTACAACGCCAGTTTGAGGACAAAAGCGTAGAAGCTACCTAGCACTCTAACTTCGAGGGTTTTTGTCATTACAGAGGCCACTTGACCAACACTGTGTGGGACAGTAATCAAATTCTTTGCTTAGGAAAACTGGTAGCAGGCAAGCCTATTTTCAAGTACTGGAGAAGACAGGTTCAAAGTCCTTACAGAAACTGATTTTTGAAATCCAGTCAAGCTTTCAGAAATTAATCGTGACCTCAAGTTAGACCCGAAAGAGTTAGCAGATTCAAAGACTCAGCCACGTTCACAGATAGGATGGAGTTAGCCTGGGTCGGTAGCAGAAAGCTAGAAAACTCCAAATGCTTAGAGGTGGAGTGGGTGTCATGTTACAACCACAGATGGCCATACATATCCGAGGGAATATAGAAGGTGCTGTCAGTAACAAACTTTTGCAAACAAAACTGAGCTCCCCCGACTACAAAACGCGTCCTCGAGACAGGTTGTCGAGTTGTCCCATTATACCATTTGACAGCGTGTCATGTAATTGAACCAAGTGGACAATAACTTTCGCTGAAGCAACTTTAGAAGAAAAACCGTCAAGTTATCTTTGTTTGAGGTACGGTGATGAACTTTTACTTCCGTCGAGCTGACAGCATATTTCACACTTGACTGAATTCTTTAAAATCACACAGATTTTTCACCTTGCAAGTGAAGCTTCAGTTGCGCGTACGCTTCAGGAAAACAGACACATTAACTGTCTCATGAAAGCCATTTGGTGGCTCTGGAATTATAACCTTCAATCAACTGTTCAACGTATTGTCCTGTTTTCGCACGTGCAACCTGATTTATGGAAATCACTGTTGCTTTCGTGATCTACCGCAGCTTTGTCCGTAATACATATATTTCGGTTCGCATTATTCCAGAAACTCACTGGAACCGAGTTTCACTTTTACTGAAGATCATTTATAGTATACCACCGACACAGATGAGCAAAGCCTCAACGAGGCTTGACTATTCTTTCACAGAATTTGCATGCTGACTAGATGACACTCGATGGCTAACACTTGTGTTTGTTGTTTCAGCACCCAGCTAAGTGTAACGCAATTATGTACGAACCGGTTGCCACGGTGATCTGAATCAGGTAAGTTATTCTAACTAGACGGTATAGTCATGTGTAATATGAGGGAGAAAGAACGAACAACCACATCTACTCAATGCGAATACAGAATAGAGTGATTGTTACACTAAGTGATTAAAAATTGTTTAATAAATGCATTGTGATGTGTACATTTATGTTTCAGTGGTAAAATAATTGTTACTTGGTTTGTCGGCGAGGCAGCAAAGATAATCCTAATGAAAAATAATGTGCAGTTTGACCGATGTGAACGGAACATCCCTATTAGTTGATCACATATTTCGCATCACGACCTGTCGACTGATCGGCTGCTCTGGGGAATAAGCGCTAGAACACAGTTCTGTTTTCGTTAGTGCCCAGCAGCACTAAGTGGACTTGCGTGCTTGTCGTATGGGGGCACCTGCCGTAGTCCATTAGCCAGTCTGGGTATGAATACGCTCTAATGAAGAGTTCTTGGGTATATGGACGTCGACTCAAATGTTCCTCTTTGATTAGAGTTGATAGAAAAACTCACCATGGTCACCTGCGAGTGGTGTCCTCTTTACATCTGTTAAACCCACACCACCCAGCAACAATCAGTTTAGCAAGGTTATTAGTTCCTGTGATTCTTACTGGGGAGAACTCCCACGCGTACAATTATGAATGGGGATTAACAGAACAGTTACCACATCATCTCTTGTCGTCCCTCTGTAATCAGTGTCTAACTCACTGTAGATAGTGACTGAGAGTTTGTACATGATAAATCGGTGAGTCTAATGTGGGGTCAGTAGCCTGGTGATCAATACGGCCGCGCCATGAAAACTAATATGTAGGCTACTACCTCTTTTAACACAAACAGCCAGTTTTTCAAGTTCTTTTTCGAACAACCGTAAACGCTGGTCCTTTTGATGAGCTTTTAAACAACGGGATCGTCGAAGGGGGACCTCATTTCACCATACTATCTCAGGGCATGCATAGGAAATTTGTGGGTAGATAGACCCCGAACAACCTTATTTGATTTATGGTACTGAACAATACACGAGTGCAGATTATGATAAATACTACTTCTGGAGTCCACTTTAAATTTCACAGTTGACATAACATGAAGACTAACCTGTTGGCACATTGGTTCCTTGAACGGGATCATGAAGTGCAATCTAGACTATTTTTTATAACATAAGTTACTTATAAACTAGTGGTAACTACGAGTGTTTGTAATGTGCTAAGCTTAACGGTCCACCATAGACAAAGTACGGCTTGGAAAAAAATCAGTCGCTACTACAAATTAACAGCTGTTTGCGGGATTTTGTTCGAATGACAACAACTAGGGTGTTTTGGTTCGAAACAATGGCATTCCCAGCTCATATTTACTCAAAGTACTGATGGCACCAATTGAAAAGCAGTACACTTAAAGTACAAAATGTTTCGAACATCTGATACGTCTAAGTAAACAGTACGTAGATGAGAGGAAACGGAACGAGCGTGGGGGAAGCGGTTGACCTGTCAAACGCTGAAACGGTTTGACACAATTCGGACCAGTTTGTGCCCATGGTATCTAATGCCTGGCCCCTGGAAAGGTAAGATGGAAATCGGCAACATCACTTGACTCTTATGCACATGGAAATCCACTAAAGTTTCAACCCTCTCAACCGGTGCTGACGATGATAAGGCACACAGCAGATAAAGACATGCCTCGATAACAATGTGTCGGTGTGAACCCATAAAATTAGTGTGCTACGTGACAAACCGATTTCGTTTAAAACAAACGCAACAAGCCGTGTTAGAATGAGACATAAGAATTACACGCAGTTGCCGACATGGGCAAAAAATTAACAGACCTAAGCAAGTGTCGAGAGTGTAGATTTATAAAAAACAATATCTTTCCATATCGCTGGCTACGCCACTTACAGCACAGTGAGTGGGTTGATCACAGGAATATGGTTGGCTTTAGTCGGCATCTACTTCAAGAAGTAGGACACATAATCTAATTGCTTGAGTAATAAAAACACAAATTTCAATTTTTTGGCAGTACATCTGTGTACGAACTGAGCGTTAGTGCTCAGTTCTCATTAGAAATCGACATCATCAACTGTTGGATATAAACAGGAATTGATCAGACGAATACATGGTCATCAAATGTGAGGATAGCTGTTGGTTTGGTGAGCACAGTTGGTGTGAATTCTGTTTAAAATTTGTTGGTTCTGTAACAATGAATTCTTTCACGACGTTATTTTTAAAGTGTCATTTCCGTCTTTGTGTTGTTAATCGTTTAATAATGACTACCACATGCTCTCAGTTTCAGCCGCTTATCGTCGTCGCGTTGTTCTTTCTTTATGTAAGCTGAGTTGCGAACTATAAATATTAGTTTTAGTTTGAAACTTATTGCCCTGTTTAGCCTGTACAAAGTTGATGATTTCAACCTTTCCTGTAAAACAGGACCACAATACTTAGACCAAGACTCAGCGGCATTTGTAATTCCCCCTCCCAGCTTCGACTACATCTTGAAACCGTATGTCAGCTATTTTTTCAGATCTGTCGGCTGCCCGTTACTCTTTACCGAGCTGTGTGTACTCACGCTTCTTAATGATAAAGCTCTCTGTCGTAAAACGAGTTGGCATAAACCAGATCAACAGCTATTTAAATTATGCTGTCTAGTACACTCTTCTGCCCGACCTATACTGCTACCTTGAAGAAGTGGTCGGGCTTGTGTATTGTTTTGATCCGGCGGGCTATGCTGACTAGGACTCCGGTCCTTCCAGGTGCAACCTTGTCAGACAGGCCAAAGGGGAGCAGTCAGACGAAAGGCAGTTACACTCATAGGATTGTATGTCGCACTGCTGACCGCGTAGGAGTGCTTAGGCAGTGAGGCACGATCCTATGGGCATACAGCAGAACTATTTTTATAGTTGCGGCACTGTTGTCTTCCGTATCAGGAAGAAGGGGGTTAGAAAAGGTACTCTCAAACAAAGAGCACTCCGATCGCCCAACGGTTGACCGTGACCGCCGACGTATTATCCAATACGGTCGAAAAACATCAACTCTCTCTAAAAAGCCCGATGTAGCTTCGAGTACATCCGCTGCGCGAAGCAGTGTTCAGAATCAGACATTATTGTCTTATTCACTGCGCCCTCGGGCTAGGCAAGCCCCTCACTGCCAAGTGAGTCAGACTCTTGCGTCATTGGCTCCGGGTGGGTCCCCCAAGAAAACCCTATATCCTGTTGTCTCGCAGGTCAGACTTTTGAGTCAGAGGCTCGGGGTGGGGTCCCTCAAGTCAACCCCCTTCCGCGGCATAAACGACCGGGAAGTATCAGAAGTTATCGTTCTCTCAACAGTGACATTACTAACCGACCACGACTTTCTCCTACCGT